>CM055270.1:12952779-13009262 GCA_029237695.1 Conchocele bisecta | reverse complement strand
CAATAATTGTATAATATGTTCGGGCCAGTGAAAATTGCTTTCGGGCCCAGGCTCGAGGTCAAGGCGGGACAAGGCGAGACATTTGATTCCGCGGAATTCTTGTTTATGTAACGGTATATATATTTTTTATGGAAAAAAACCACCTTGTTATAAATTGACTGGTCTGAAAATATTTTTGTGACAATTGGATTGGTGCTTAAATTAACATATATCAGTCCATTCCAGGTATTTAGGGTTGAAAGGGTTAACCCTTGGACCGCTATCTTAATTTTTTTGTCGTCTGCTGTTTATTTTCTATTTTCCATTTTTATCATCAAAAACATGCTTTGACAGCACTTTATAATTTACAACATGCTTTGACAGCACTTCAGAATCATTTCCATTGGAAATGATCCTGAAGTGCTGTCAAACCATGTTGAGAAATACAGCAGACAATTGTTGTGAGTAGCAGTCTAAGGGTTAATGTGTAGGCAGGGACCAGTTGCCTTCACCATGGCAACATTATACGTCATATTGCAAACATTAATTAATTGTGCAGTTCACTCTCTCATATATCATATGTCTGAACCTGTTTGTTTCAAGTGTCAGGTTTTCAAATTTGATAGTACTTAGAGTGTGCTTCTAACTTCGAGGTTAATTATGCAGTGTACCATAACTTTATTAACTTTCCATTCATATACTTTATAGGCCTGTGTCCTGACTTAGTGCATGTGGCCTGTATGCTGCAACATGGATTTTTGTCTCATCCATGTTCAAGGTGTATGATCACGTGGTACTAACAACCACAAAAGTACTGAAACTTCCAGAATCCATCTGATTCAAAGTATGTATTCTTTTATATTGTCCTTATTTCGTAAAGGATTTTGATGAAATATGGCGCATCAAACGCGTCTTGTTAAGCTGCATTTGGTGGTCTTTGTATTTTCGCCCAAACTTCTGTCGTTTTTGCGAAGAATCGAGGTAGACACGGAAATCGATTCTTCGCAAAAACGACAAGTCTGTGCCGAACTCCCTGCCATGGACCACCAAATGCAGCTCATGAAGACGCGTTTGCTGCTCCATATTTCATCAAAATCTGTTGCATATTAAGGAAAATATCAAATAATACTTACTTTGGAGTGGGCGACGTTGTTGTTGTAACCACGTGATCACGCACCTTGATGTTAGTGGAAAGTGAGACATAGCGGTCACAATTCCGGCGTAGACGTCTTCGTCATTGTAGGCATTAACAATTGCGTCCAATTATTGAATATCTCCTTATCATTACCAAACATCATCAATAGCTTCCTCATGTTCAGCCAGTGTCATTTGGGTGATCTTGACCTTGGTGACCTTGACCGTGTGTGAGACACGCTGTTTTTGATGATAAAAATGGAAAATAGAAAATAAACAGCAATTGGTAAAATGGTGTATGTTTATAATGTAAGACGAGACGGTTCAAAGTGTGGACAAGTTGACAAAATATACATACAATGCAGGGATTCTTCCGCTGGGGAAAATTGTCACTTCAAAAAAGGTTGCAGGTTCAATCACTGCCTTACAGACATAAAAAAATACTTGCACAGTATTTCCATACCACTTTTGTCTTTCGGATTAATCCTTACACCGCTTATCTGAATTTTTTGTCGTCTGCAGTTTATTTTCTATTTTCCATTTTTATCATAAAAAACTTGCTTCTTTGGCAGCACTTTAGAATAATTGACAACATGCTTTGACAGCACTTTAGAATCATTTCCATTGAAAATGATTCTGAAATGCTGTCAAACCAGTTTTTATTGTGAAATAAGGCAAGATGTGACCTGTGAGTTGAATTGGGTTATTGCCCATTATAAAAGTAGTAAGATTATTACTGATCCTACTGCGTTTGGGAGGGGGCCAAGTGATTCTGGTGTTGCGAGGACCTGGCATCAGATCAGGATTATTCTGATTTCAGGGTTGAATATATTATTTTTTTTATTGTAAATGTTCAGTTCTGATTTTGGGATTCCCCTCCCCACCCCCCTCCCCCATTTGTACATGTACTTGTTGAACATGTACATGTTCTTTTACAGGTACATGTAATATATGGGGTTTAGTACTGAACCGGCCTTAAATGATCTTAGCTGATGATAGGCCGTTAAACCCCAACAAACAAACAAACAAACAAAAGCAACAGCAGACGACAATTGTTGTGTGTAGCGGTCTTGGTGTTAAAACTGAGGGCCTCTCTCCATATGACCTTAGCTGTTGCTTGCTGGGAGGTTAACCCTTTCACTTTCTACTCGGTCGTGGAGAAGATCCATTTTCTACTGTATCGGAGTTTCATGTATTGGGTTTATGTGTGGTATGAGGTTTTGAATAGGTTATTTAAATAACCAATTGTTGTTCCCTGTTGTACTGACATTGCTGTTTACACATTTATTCATTCAGAAATACGATCTTTGAGGTTCATTTCTGTCATTCAGCTGACAAAAGAGACCTTACAACGTTCCCGACTGCAGTTCCCGACTGAGAAATAAAAGAAAATATGATGAATTTATGTCCGCTAGTTTTGAACTATTTATAGCACACAATATTCCCAGCATGCAAAGAGTTAAAGGGTTAATCATCATACCATCAATTCATCAATCGATCGGGCTGACTATATAGTTTTTTTGTTGTAAATATTCAGTTATGATTTTTGGATTTTCCCCCCATTTGTACTGGTAATACAGTGGAACCAGTCTCTAAACTGGACACCGAGATAATATGTGTGATCTCATTCTTGGTAACGCATCTCAGATAATAATGCATGTTCGTGATTGCAAAATATATAAGTATGTCCCAAAATGGTTATATGCCTGATTTACAGTGAAACATCTCTAAACCGGACACACTGGGTACCTCCCAGGGTGTCCGGTTTAGAGAGGTTTCACTGTGTATGGCATTTAGTACTAAACCCATTGACCCGGCCTTAAATGACCTTAGCTGTTGATAGGCCGTTAAACCCCAACAATCAATCTCCAATTTCAGACACAGAAGATGAGGCGGAAAATCAAAGTGGCCGGAGTTTGCAGTCCACCAATTCGAGCCAGGCAAGTGACGCTACATTTCGCAGCGTAATTAGTGAGGGGGTGAGTCGGGACTTCCCTTATTTTATGTCACACGCACATCCCAGACACAAATGAAACACACCATGCGATTTTGTTCCTAAGATCATGCGCGATATCTCATGAAAAATATTTACAGAATTTACGATACTTTCCATACGTGACATGATTGACGTCGAAAGTTGATGAAATTTACATAGCAAATGCAGAATTCTATTATTATAACATCAGTGTACCATTTAAAGGCCCTTTGTCTCAGATGATGTCTCGGATATTTAATTATTTAAAAATATCAGAGTTCCAGATAAGCTTTGTGTCTAAAGCGTACGATACCCCCCGATTTCAAAATCATTGTGTATTTTACTTTTACAAATTAATTATTGATTTTCTTCATTACTAAATAGGGAACAAATGATAAAAAAATTGAAACATTCACTTATTTGAGCTGCAATTTTTGCAGCTCAACTAAGTGAACTTTCAACTTTATGACAGTAGTTTCACTAAATTTGAAAATCAATGCGTATTTTCACATTGCTGTGCGTATTTTGTATGCCCACGTTTGATAACCAATGCGTTTTCAGCTAAAATAATTGCGTAAAATACGCCAATACGCACCTTATCTGGAGCTCTGAAATATGTTACATCATGCGCAGCAAATGACCTATATCCATCAATTACACCATTTTATTTGATCAAATTTCAGACATAATGTGTTACTCAAGTATATACATGTACTACATTTAACTGTGATAAACAGGGGAGATAAGTTGGTTATGCAATAAACAATGTGTTTTCCAATCCCCCTTTTATGGGTGACTAAAAAATTTAATCGGGTTTAGAAATGCAATATTAACCCTTTCAACACCACAGTGCCTGTATAGTGGTATTAGCAAACAGTGTAGATCCAGATGAGCCGGCTCGTGACGAGCCGTCTCATCAGGATCTACACTTTTTGCAAGTAATTTTCATATTTTTTAGTTAAAAAACACCACCTTTTCATAAATGTACTAGTCTGAAAATCATTTTGTGACAATTGGATTGGTTGCAAAATTAATGTATCAAAATCCATTCCAGTTACGCTGATTCATAACTTTCTGCGCATACATTGTGTGTGAGAGACCGTGCCTTTAATATGTTGGCAAGTACATGTATGCGGCAAATTGGGTGGTGATCTGTGGACACATTTTCACTAGCACTTACACCTCACAAATAAATGTATGATTGTAGAAATTTTCAAATTGCTATATCTCTGACTGCTTGGGATATCAACTTGAAACTTCATAATTATACACATTGATCACCATCCATATTTTCATTGTATACCCTACCCATGCTGCCCAGGAGCCCAAGGTCAAGGTCAAATGACTAAACTTTTTGTTAAAGTATTACGTTTAAAGTTTTTAAAATTGCTATATCTCTGTGACCGCTTGCGATATCAACTTGAAACTTCATATACACATTGATCGCTGTTTATTGTGATTAATAAGCATACTACACCAATACCCAGGATCAAGCACTTTGAATTTCAATCCAGGCGTCATCAGGGAGCATTTGTCAGATTTACCGACGATAAAGTTTGATTCTGTCAATAATTTAAATTAATAGTAAATTATCAATAGTAAATTATCAATGTTGTCCAAAGCACATTTAATAGCACATACAAATCATCTCATATAGAGATGATTTTCTTGTGCTATCAAATATGCTTTATAAAGTCTGAATTTGTTGTTGTTACCGGTTATGTGTATCTATGCAGTGGGTAGCAATTTGTATGTTCTATTAATCGACCCTAGTTATTCACCCGAGATATTTTTTAAAGCTATTGACCTTTGGACTTTAAGTAAGACAGCGTATTCGATTTTACCATATTAATTGTAAAATACATGTACCCTCAAACTGACAGTGTTTTCATGAATATTGAATATTGAATATAACAACTACATGTATGTAAAATATGTGTAAACTAACTGAAAAAAATATGCTTCTACTTTTGAGGGTTCAATCTAGCCCTTCAACATGGGAGATGTTTTGTTAACCCTTAGACCGCTACTCACAACAATTGTCGTCTGCTGTTGCTTTTATATCTTGCCTTATTTCTCAATAAAAAATGTGTTTTGACAGCACTTCAGAATCATTTCCAATGGAAATGATTCTAAAGTGCTGTCAAAGCATGTTGTCAATTATTCTAAAGTGCTGTCAAACCATGTGTTTGATGATAAAAATGGAAAATAGAAAATAAACCAGCAGATGACAAAAAAAATAAGATAGGGAATTTTTCCAGAAATCTCTGTTTTATATAGTGTAAAACTTCTCCATCAGCTCAGAATAAGGAGAAGTGATGCAAGTAGCCCTGTTTGATCCGAGTATTGCAATATTCTCTGTCTATTTATATAATGCAAAGTTGTAGGCAATCATGCGTATGTTATGAAATTGTGTTTTGCTTTTAAATGTTACTGGTGAAACCATTATTGACCCGATTGCAAGGCTGAAATGTAGAAATTGAAACAACATAGCATAATTAATATTGATGGATTTGATGCTATGATGCTGGTGTAGTAAATACGATCGCTTGTTTGGAAGAGGAACCTTAACCCTTAGAAGGCGGGAATCGAAAACTGTCGTCTGCTGTTGTAACTTATTTTGTATTTTCTCTAAATAAAAACGTGGTTTGGCAGCATTTTAGAATCATTTCCATTGGAAATGATTCTAAAGTGCTGTCAAACCATGTTTTTGATGAGAAAAATGGAAAAATAAAAAATAAACAGCAGACGACAAATTTTAATTCAGCACTGTAAGGGTTAAAGGTACATGCCCACTCAGTAGGCACAAACTGTTCTTTATAGGAATTAAATAAGTGTATAATTGTGACACTATTCCACCAGTTCTAAATCTTACGAGTGCCCACTATACAGATATAATCATTTAGTAATATTTACTTTACTGATAGTGCATGACACGGTGGTATCAGGCTATTTTCATATGCAAATGAGACATGATATTTTTTAATTATTTTTACTAATTAAATGCGTCACCTGTCTTGATCTGGATCTACATTGGTGACAAAGGTCATATTTACACCCTTTTCCCTGTCATTATATTTGTCTTTTCACTGTGAATTCTGTCTGTCATAAGTTGTGCATGTTGATAGATGATTTGGGAACTTTCCAGCATAAATGGATCTCCAAGCATTTTATGGTATTCTGAAAGCATTTTATGACCAAATTGTGTTCTTCTGTCCCATACAGAATTAGTAAACAATATTTGTTAATTCTGTCTGGAGATTTATTGCATAATATTATTCATTTAGCGACGTTACAACGTAGACACATATCAACATAATTTCTTAAAAAGTAGTTATTGTGTTTGAAAATTTGTGTTTTTAACTCTTTTAACACTACAGGCCTCTATTGGGAGCATGTGAAGGGTACATTTAACTGTGGGTTTCAGCCTTGACCCTTACTATGCTGAATTAAATGTTGTCGTCTGCCGGAAATGTTTTATTTTCAATATTTCTCGACAAAAACCTGGTTTTGACAGCACATGAGAATCGTCTCCAGACGATTCTCATGTGCTGTCAAAACCAGTTTTTTGCTAAGAATTAAAGCAAAAATGAAAAACAGCAGACGGCAATTTCCGTCAACACGTAGGAATCCCGGTATCCCTGGTCTGACCCTCTAGTATATTGTTGTCTTTCTGGTATGTGAGAGTTGAATCCGGTTATACCCATTATAAAAGTATCAAGTACTAATCCTATTACTTTTGGGAAGTGGTGCTAAGTGACTCTGGTGTGGTGAGGACCTGGCACCAGGTCAGATTATTCTAATTTCAGGGCTGAATGTATATTTTTTCTGTAAATATTTGTTAACCTGGCCTAAATTTACTTTAGCTGTTGACAGGCCATTAATTAAACACCATTAAATCAAATCTATCACTATCTTTGCAAACACTGTTATAATATAGATCCAGATGAGCTGGTTCAAAATGCGCCGTCTTATCAGGATCTGCACATTCATGAATACGTTATAAGTTTTATAAAATTCCCCTGGTTTGATCAATGGAATAGTCTAATATTTAAAATAGAATATTCTATTGCAGATATTTATGGGGTGAACAGGCTAATTGTAG
Organism: Conchocele bisecta; assembly: GCA_029237695.1. Classification (NCBI taxonomy): domain Eukaryota; kingdom Metazoa; phylum Mollusca; class Bivalvia; order Lucinida; family Thyasiridae; genus Conchocele; species Conchocele bisecta. The sequence goes on along the minus strand of CM055270.1, from coordinate 13,002,069 downwards.
CCTTCAGTGGATTGCCAGAATTTATCAGCGAATTATAAATCAATCATTCACGTGTTGAAACGGTGATAAAGATGATGTTTATTATTCACGTGTGCTGGTTAGAAATAATTTCATAAAAAATTTAAAAAGTTTCTCCAGTTACATATCACCAGCTTGACATGCCACAAATGCATTAACCCATTTCAGCCTAAGGCTACTATGATTTGTGTTGAAAAAATCTCATTATTTTGTTCATTCATCTATAAAGGTATATGTTGTTACCACTCATTTGAACCATCTCGTTGAGACGGTTCAAATGAGTGGTTACTCATTTGAACCGTCTCGTTAAGACGGTTCAAATGAGTGGTTACAACATATACTTTTGAAAGGAAATAAAGAAAATAGGGATTTTTTTCTCTCAAAAGGTTCATACTACTAAAAGTGTATCCCGTCTGTAATGGGTTAAAGGTACAATTCCATGATTTCTAAAAAAATTGAGTTCCTGCCTATACAGCTATAATCATTTAGTAATATTTATTTTGCTGATAGTGACGCGCAGTGGTATCAGGCTATTTTCATATGCAAATGAGACATCCTAATTTTTTTAATTATTTATACTAATTAAATAATATTGTCGACAGATTATAAAGTATGATCATTGCACATCAAAAAATAAATACAGCCAATAAATAGTAATGTCCATTAACATTTTAAGGAAACACGGTTATCACCCCAGATATCAGTGTGAAAATTTGCATCATATATAAAATGTATAATAATGCCAATCACTTCGTGGGGTAATGGTGAATGAATGTTTATTTTACCAGAAAATGTCATATCTACAGAATATACAAAACTATCTTTCTCACTATATTATAACCTATTGAGTGGGCATGTACCTTTAAGAACCATTTCTCCAGTCACAGATCAGGAGTTGGACTGGCCACAAATTCCATGAGCCGCATTTCCACAGTCACATTTGTGTGTTACATTTATGTGGCCGTGACTGGAAAAATAGGGCATATGGGTTTTGCTACCAGTGTAGATCCAGATCAGCCTGTGCATCCGCACAGTCTGATCAGGATCTGCACTGTTCGCGATTCCGTCAATGAAACACCCGACATGCTTCTAGCAAGCAATACGTATCGTTAATCAGGCTACAGGAGTGTGCCAGTAGCTACACTGGTCACAAATGTCATAAGCCTCTTATCTCCCGTTGTAAGTGGAATTAACATGTTCAAAAATAAAAATAAAATTTTAGAAAAAGTTTATGCCGGTAAAGGTGTATTGCGCATAAATGGGTTAAGCACTACCGGTATAAACTGCGACTGAGAACAAACTTAAGATGTCACGCTGACTTGTCAAGTGGTAATTACCAAACCTTTTATCTGCATGCAAATTTGAAACTGCTTTGTTATAATTTACTATCGGTCCTTCATGGCCTATTTGTAAGACAATATCCAATATATTTGGCACACCTGGTTCAAGTTTGACCCATTTACAAATCAATAAGTTCCAATTACAGTTTTGAGAATTGAGAAGCTTGGCCAGCTATTTTCAATAGTTATATAGCTTGACAAGCGGTTTTCTATAGTGCTGTAAGGTAACAAGCTATTTTCTATAGTTATAGACATTAATAAGCTATTTTCTATAGTTCTATAGCTTGAGAAGCAATTTTCTATAGCTTTTTAAATTGATAAGCTATTTTCTAAATCTTTGTAGCATTATAAGCTATTTTCTCTTGATAAGCTATTTTATATAGCTATTTTATATAACTATTTTATATAGCTATTTATTTTGCAGCCAGCGTAGTCCCAGATCAGTCTGGGCATCAATGCAGTCTGTTCCTCACCTACACACCTACACTGTTCATCATTCACTCAATTTCACATCATTTACATCCAAATATAACAAATATTACTAAATGATTATATCTGTACAGCTTTGATTAGTCTGTTCACTCTCGGATTGCTTTCAAAAACACAATTTTTCGCACAAAAATTTAAATAATCATCGAGACGATCCAAATGAGTGGTCACAACATATACTTATAGCAAAAATAATTTCAATTTGTTCATACCCTGTAGGTGTATTCACTAATTCAGTATGAAAAAGTTAAGAACAAGAGAATAAGATGAAAATTAAAAGCAGCAGACAACAATGTTTGTTTCCCGCTTTTTCAAGGGTTAGTGGTTAAGAGTTGAGGAGTAAGAAAAACAGCAAAAATTATTTCAATTTGTTCGTACCGTGTCCCGTATAGGTGTATTCGTTGCAAAACATGTTAACCCTTAGAATGCGGGAACCGAAAATAGTCGTCTGCTGTTAATTCATATTTTGTCTTTTCTCTCAGTAAAAACATGGTTTGGCAGCATTTTAGAAACATTTCCAATGGAAATGATTCTAAAGTGCTGCCAAACCATGTTTTTGAAAAATGGAAAATAAAAAATATTCAGCAGATGACACAATTTAATTCAGCATTGTAAGGGTTAAGAACAAGAGAATAAAAATAGGCTAAAAATGAAAAACAGCAGAATGACAATGTTCGTATCCCGCCTTTTTCAAGGGTTAGTGGTTAATAGTTAAGAAGTAAGACGAAAAATGTTATTACCCCATATAGTGTATTCATTATGAATGGATTACGAACAACAGAATACAATAAAACTGAAAAACAGCAGACGACAAAGTTTGTTTCCCGCTTTTTTCAAGGGTTGGTGAGATGTAAGAAAAACAGTAAAAAAAAATCTATTTGTTCATACCCCGTATAGTTGTATTCAGTATGAAACGGGTTAAGAACAATTAACATTATAGCCCGCTGTATGGAGTACGACTGAGTGCATAATAATATTATGACAGCACTGTAAAAGCCAGTACGTCTGCACTGCATGGTAAATACCATGAATTTTATATTTCAGGCCGTCTGTTTAGTATGGCTGGAAGTGTACAAAGTGCTCGGTAAACTCTATACACTCAATTTGGCTGGTTAGAAGGTCGGACCCACGCTGGGTTCACCTTTGGGATGCCAAGGGCTCCAGATAAGGAATTAGTAATTGAGTATTGTTACTCACTCATTTCTGAAGCAATTGGGTATTTCAAAATTTTAATTGGGTAAAATTAAATCACACTACTGTTTGCGCATCAACAGACAGCAATTATTGAATAGTTTGTTTCGAAATGAAAACATATCTTGGCATTTGATTAGAATTGTCTCCTTGGAGACAATTCTAATGAAATACCAAGATGTGTTTTCATGGAAAAATAAGAAAAATATGCTATATTGGTGGTCTGCTTATTGTTTTCTGCAGCATGATAAAGGTACCACAATTGTTCTCATTGCTTTTTGATACTCACTACTTCTGATTTCAATTGGGTTTTTGGCAATTTTAATTGGGTATTTACGCAAATACGCAGCTTATCTGGAGCCCTGGATGCCGTTTTATAGTCTGGACACGGGTGCCGACCCAGGACTCGGAGATTTAGGCTAGTTTCAAACAAATCCACTCTACTATCTACTGCGTGCCAATAAAGTATGATTGCAAAACTACGTTGTTCATGTTAGAGAGGTTCCAGTGACCAGGTGGGACTCGGGTGGTGGTCAGAAGAATGTTACATAAGAGAAAAGCAGCATACAACAATGTTCTTTTCCCGCCTTTTTCATTCAAGGGTTAATTGGCGGCTGTCACTGTCACATGTTGGGGAGCAATAATATAGGACAAACAAGTCTGTCCTTGTTTATGCAATCGTACATCTGATATCGCGGACTTTCGATCAGCGCGTTCGCCAGAAATCAATACATTGACACTTGGTAATTGGGCCAACTTAGAAATGCCCGGCTAAATAATACTCGTCTTAACCCTTAGAATGCGGGAAACGAAAAGTGTCGTCCGCTGTTGTTTCATATTTCATCTTTTCTCTCAATAAAAACATTGTTTGGCAGTATTTTAGATTCTAAAATGCTGTCAAACCATGTATTTCATGAGAAAAATGTAAACTGAAAAATAAACAGCACAGTACAACATTTAATTCAGCATTGTAAGGGTTAATACAAGATTTATCATGTGACAAAATACTTCATAGGCACTGGGGCTCATATATATGCAGAAAGTGACAGTCTCTGATAGTGTATACAGTTAACACACTTATGTCAAACTACTGATACAGGTAGCTCAGTCAAATTCTTGGTCCCAAGGACATGGTTTCCTGTATAATAACTCTCGTTAAAGGTACATTCCCACACAGAAGGCACAAAATGTTCTTTATAGGAATTAAATAAGTGTATAATTACATCACTATTCCACCAGTTCTAAAAATTACCGAGTGCCCGCTGTACAGATATAATCATTTAGTAATATTTGTTTTACTGATAGTGACTCGCAGTGGTATCAGGATATTTTCATATGCAAATGAGGCATGATATTTTTAGCTCACAATGTGTCCGTCGTCCGGCGTCCGGCGTCCGGCGTCCGGCGTCCGTCGTCCGTCCGTCCGTGAACATTTTCAAACGTCTTCTCCTCAGTAACCATTGGGCCTATAGTCACCAAACTTCATGGTCATGGTCCTTAGGTAGGGGGATTACAAAATTGTTAAAATGACCTCATTATGTAATCCAAGATGGCCGCCATCCAAAAATAGCACAAATTCTTCAAAAATCTTCTTCTCAAGAACTGCCAACCGGATTTCGACAAAACTTGGTAGGAATGATCGATGTACAATGCTCTTTCAAAGTTGTTAAAATGGTGAACCCGGGGTCAAAAATGGACTTGGCCCGTGGGGTCAAATTGAGGTCAAATTTTATTTTTTACCAAATATGGTCATGTCATATATCAAAACGAAGGTATCGACGAGGCGATCACTCTGGTGCATTTTTTGTCGAAATCGGATGGTTATGTCATCCAAGATGGCCGCCGAAAGGTCAAAAGGTTGTTCTTTTATTAGAGATTTCAAAATTCTTCTACACATGAACCGCTTGGCCCATGGTAGCCAAACTTCACAGTTATAGTCCATGGGTGAAGCCTTTTCAGATTTGTTAAAATGGAGGTCGTCGCTAATCCAAGATGGCCGCCGTCTAAAAATAGCATAAATTCTTAAAAAATCTTCTTCTCGTGAACCGCTAGCCAGATTTCAACGAAACTTGGTAGGAATGATCAATGTAAATTTTTTGACCGAATATGGTCATGTCTATATCAAATCGAAGGTATCAAAGAGGTGATCGCTGTGGTACATTTTTTGTCAAAATTCGATGGTCATGTCATCCAAGATGACCACCGAAAGGTTAAAAGGTCGTTCTTTTATTAAAGATTTCAAAATTCTTATTCACACGAACCGCTTAGCCCATGGTGGCCAAACTTCACGGTTATGGTCCATGGGTGAAGCCTTTTCAGATTTGATAAAACGGAGGTCGTCGCTAATCCAAGATGGCCGCCATCTAATAATAGCACAAATTCTTAAAAAAAAATAATTTTGTCTTGAACCGCCAGCCGGATTTCGACGAAACTTGGTAGGAATGATCGACGTAGAATGCTCTTTCAAAGGTGTTAAAATGGTGACCCCGGGGTCAAAAATGGGCGTGGCCCGTGGAGTCAAATTTTATTTTTGACCAAATATGCTCATGTCATATATCAAATTGAAGGTATCGATGAGGCGATTGCTCTGGTGCAATATGTGTCGGAATCGGATGATTATGTCATCCATGATCGCCTCCAAAAGGTCCATTTTTTCGAGATTTCAAATGTTTTTTTCTCTGGAACCACATGGCCGATGTTGGCCAAACTTCATAGTAAGTTAAGATCCTTGGGTGAAGCATTTTCAGATTTGGTAAAATGAGAGTCATCGCTTAATCCAAGATGACCGCCATCTAAAAATAGCACACTCTTTTTAAAACACATATGAACTCAATGTCACATTCTCCTCTGGTGTTCATGGAGTCGACAGATGATAATATTAGTGTGATCATTGCACATCAAAAAATAAATACATAGAATAAATAGTAATGTCCGTTAACATTTTAAAGAAACACGGTTATTGCCCCTGATATCAGTGTGGAAATTTACATCTGATATAAAATGTATAATAATGCCAATCAATATGTGGGGTAATGGTAAATGAATGTTTATTTTGCCAAGACTTGTGCACAAATGTCACACATCCATGTTGCCCTTAATATGGCATTGTCGTTTTGACCTTCACAACTGTGCTTATGAATACTTATCACTTTTGGTTAATTAACTTTGCCACAGTTTCTCCAATCTGCCACCGGGGGGCATTTGTGTGCCGACAGGCCACATTTTTGTTCCGCCTGCTTTAACAGAAGCGGGACATAGGCATAGCTTTTCCGTCGGCGTAGGCGGCGGCGTCCAACAGTTTTTGCGTTTAGCTCAGTTTCCAGTCCTACGACCTCCATACTTGGTATACATCAACACTGTGGTGTAACGATCTCACACATAGGGAGTGCTTCATTGACATTTCACATGCATTCAACGTTAAGTTTTTGCGTTTGGCATGTTTCTAAAACTTAACGCTCAGGTTAATTCATTGTAACTTTTGTTTCCCTCAATGGAATGCTTTAATATTCCATACATGCATTTGAAACAACATTCCGCATCATTCTACAGAAATCCCATGGTGCCCGCTAACCCCAAAGGTCAAGGTCACGGGCTTAGAAAATTCCGGGTTTGGTAAACATAACGCTCGGTTTAATTTATTACAACTTCTGTTTCCCTTGATGGAATGCTTTAATACTTCTTAGGTGTAAACTATAGCAACACCCGGCATGATTCTATAGAAAGCCCATGGTGCCCGCTAACCCCAAGATTAAGGTTACGGGCTTAGAAAATGCTCAGTTTTGAAAACTTAACGCTTGCTAATTTATTGTAACTTCTGTTTCCCTTGATGGAATGTTTTAATATTTCATACATGCATTTGTAAGAACATTCCGCATCATCTGCAGAAAGTTCATGGTGTCTGGTAAACCCAAGGTCAAGGTCACAGACTTCAAAAATGTTTAGTATAGAAATTTAGCATCGGTGCCAGGAGATACATGTCGTTGGCGGCATTCTTGTTTGTGTTTAGCTGTGTTTGTTGGAAAATAAGTGTTTTGGTTTCAGTTTATTATCCCCTAGCATTGGGGTTAATCTGCAATAACTTCTGTTTCCATTGATGGAATGCTTTAATATTTCATAGGTGCATTTGTAACATCATCCTGCATCATATTACAGAAAGCGTATGGTGCCTGCTAACCCCAAGGAAATGTTTTGTTTCAAAAACTTTACACTTCATTATAACTTCTCTTTCCCTCAATGGAATGCTTTAATATTTTATAGTAGTATTTTTGACAATATCTCACATCATTCTACAGAAAGCCCATGGTACTCACTAACCCCAAGGTCCTTATGTACTATCAAACTGCGCCAGGCGGGACATCTTTTCAACTCGATGCGAAAATGATCAATGGCGTCTTCTCACTGAAACGTATCAGATATCCAAGTTTTCTGCTATTTGGAATGTGAAGTCATGTGATAAACAGAATCTGAAACAAGTTTCCATTTGATATGAAATGTATGAAACTCGTCAGCAATTTTATGAACCTCGCCACGCCAGAGGCTCGGTGCATAAATTGTGCGCGACTTGTTTTATAAATCTCATATCAAATGGAAACTTGTTTGAGATCCTCTATTTATTCTCTATAAAACATAGTTTGAGAGCCCTTTAGAATCATTTCCAATGCAAATGATTCTAAAGGGCTGCCAAACCATAATTTTTGTTGAGGAAAATTTGAGTTCCCGCCTTTTAAGAGTTAGTTTTTCTGTACTTTAAAATCATTTCCAATGATTCTAAATGGCTGGCTAGCCATGTTTTTATTGAGGAAAAATAAAATAAAAATTAAACCACAGCAGAAAACAATTCTCTGTTCCCGTCTGTTAAAGGTGCATGCCCATTGAGACTAGGCACAAAATGTTCTTTATATCAGTGACATCATCTGAGACATTTTCTGGCAAAATAAACATTCATTCACCATGACCTCACGTATTGATTGGCATTATTATTCATTTTATATCAAGACGTACTTACCACACTGATATCAGGGGCGATAACCGTGTTTCCTTAAAATGTTAACAGACATTACTATTTATACTCTGTATTTATTTTTTGATGTGCAATTATCATACTTTATAATCTGTCGAAAAAAATATTTTTTCAGGTGACGCACTTAATTAGTGTAAATAATTAAAAAATACCATGCCTCATTTGCATATGAAAATGGCCCGATACCAACGTGCATCACTGTCAGTAAAATAAATATTACTAAATGATTATATCTGTATAGCGGCGACTCGTAATCTTTAGAACTGGTGGAATAGTGACACAATTATACACTTTATTCCTAAAAAGAACATGTTGTGCCTACTGAGTGGGCATGTACCTTTAAAGGTTAAACTGGTCATTTTGTGAGGCAGGGACTGATTTATAAGTCTGTTGACTGCCTCGATTATTACAGATGACTGTAATCCGTTCTCAGACGGTTATTTTTTACTATACTTGCTGACATTCGTGGAGAATAATTTCACGCCACGCATTATTTTCACCAGAACAAACATCTTCCTTCTTTGTCAACATATTTATATTCACAACATCAAATGAATAATTTCCGCTCACTGGAAGACAATTTAAAGGTACTAGCTGTGTCTCAGATGATATTTATTTTAGATTTTTATTTGATCGCTAGCGAAGAATTACCAACATACAAATTTGAAGTCTTACAGCTTTTATGCAAATGAGCTTATGTCAGTCACAGCACATATTTTGCAGGTTGAACTTTTTAAAAACACGGGTCTTACGCCATAAAAAATAGTTCTAACAACTTGGCTTGATCGCGTTTTCAGTGTGATAAATGTTTTGTTTGCTTTTTTGTGTTAAATGTATGTCTTTGCACATGGTTCCGTAGTCTAAGGGTGCGACGATTAACCGCCATACTCGATTATTCGCGATTTATGGTTCGGTGCACAAATACAGGTATAATCTACAGAATAGGTCTCAGAATAGAAATCTATTTATCATTTTCGGTTTTCCAAAAGTCTATTTTTAACTTGTATCTGCTGTGAAATTCCCATGCTCATTTTTCACGACACTTTCCACTCTAGTGTAATTATTAGTCTATGTGTCATCCACAAACACATACTGCGAAGAATTTCGGGACATTCAATCCTTTAATTAATATATGGGTTATTGTAATATTTTTGTAATCAGGGTACATAATATAGTCTACACCCTGTCTGTCTGTCCGTCCCAGATTTGCGCTAGTTTTCAGCTACCTACTAACTCTGCTACCATTAGCAGCATTTGCTTTAAACTTCATATGCTTATTTGTAGAGTTGGGTATCGCCGGAAAAAACGTATCGCGATACGTATCATGATAGTCGGGACGTATCATGATATGTATCGCGATAGTATTACAGATTACACTGATAACCAGTTACACTGCTTTTGTACTGTCAGTCAAAGTTGTGTACCATACATAGTTGTTGTGTGGTGTTTAACACTGTTTATAATTAGTTGTATGCATGTTCTACTTGTAAATTTGTGCTGAAACAATAAACATCAGTCAATTTCAACAACACCCGTGTCCATGGGGGCCGCCATTTTTGTTGTTGTTGTCATTGCTTCGTAATGTCCGCGTTAACTTGCCGGTAGACGATTCGGCGATTCGCCCAAATGCCAAATGGACTCGTCATTGTTTGAAGCCAATGGAAGTTCAAGTTGTTCGCTATGCAACTGTTCAAATAATATAGATCTAGTGTCTACTAAAATACATTATTGCGGTAATAACGGTTAAACATATTCAATGTGTTGGATAAATAATGGCCCTATAGTAGTGGGTCGAACTGACCTAGTAGTCCGGGCGTCAAAGAGGGTATTATTGGATGACCGTGCATTAGCGTCCGCACGAAGTTTTATTGCATTTTCGTGATTACCAACCAATACTATTTAATATTCCGTCGAGTGCCACTCTGGCACCTTTGAGCATTTTGAATAATTTGCATAAATCCAAGATGGCCACCGAATTTCCGTATATTTCATATAAGTGCTATTTTTCTGACCTCTAGGTCGCTATGTTTCGTTTTTTTACCCGTTGACTAGATTGAAGGAGCGCAGTGGCCTGGTGGTTAGAGCGTCAGACTGCTGATCTAAAGGTCGTGGGTTCGAGCCTCACCGGAGGCGCTGCGTTGTGTCCTTGAGCAAGACACTTTATCCACACTGCTCCAGTTCACCCAGCTGAGAATGGGTATCGATAATTCGTAGTTGCTCTGTAAATACGAATTACCGGCTTCTCTCAAAAAATCTCTACCTCCGTTCTTTCTCCCATTCTTGGGAGACGGCATGCAAGGTCCTCGAGCCAGTGCCGCCGTTAAATATAAGCACAAAAAAAAAAGACTAGATTGAGAAAGTGTTCGAGTTAAATTAACATTGTAACATTTATGTAATTCAAGATGGCCGCCGAAAATAAATATTATCAAGAAACAATTTAACAATCTCCTATCCTTGACAACCATCGACCATTTTGAGTGTTTTAATATAGTATATTCACGGTGCCCGGCACATAGCAATGTTTGAGAACGTGTATGAGGTAAATATGGTAGGTATTGCCTCCGTTGGATAAATCCAAGATGGCCGCCTAATTCCTATATTCTCTATATTTACGGACATTTGCGGTTTCCTCCGGGAAAAGAAAACCGACATCGGAAGCGGCACTCCACCGCTTAGTTACTTCACTTAGTGCGACAACGCGCCATTTGTTTTAGCTGAAGTTTGCTACGCGTTTCCCGATTTCCAGTTTACAGACACATGTATGCTGCATATCCGGCCACCTACATGATGGAATAGGGTAACAAGAAGGGTAATAATGCTTAATGTACATACACTAGTGTTTTCACCACGTTGTTGTGACCGTTTGAGCTGCACTATTGCTATTTGTTGATGATTTCAACGTTGTTTACAACCAATAACATTCAATATTCTACCTCCAACACAAATATCCTGGAAAAAACATAAAAATCAATATATAGCCCACCTCCCCTCGCAAAATCTTTCGGAGGTGTCAATATTATAAGGTAACCAATAACTTAAAACATCAACCACGATCAGTGCGTACAAAGCAAACATACCTTCCCGAATGTGCGGCGACATCCGGCGATCCAATTGTGGTACCTTTACGTCATCACTAATTATTTCAATTTCAAATATACAGTGTGTGCTCAAAAAGTTGCAACGTATTCTGAACACATGTATATTTGCCTTTCAGATTGATTTTCCATTATGGATGACTGGGCTGGGAAACCGTTAATTACCGCAGGCCCGGATCGGGTACGAAGCATAATCGAGGCGAGCAAAGCCCGACAAGACGGCAAACACGAAGCGTTTGAAAGAAGATGAAATGCAGGTGAACTGAAATACCATAAGAACTGTGTTTCGTCGTACACTGTGTTTCGTGTTTCACATTCGCACATAGACAGATATTTGAAACGTTTGAGTGCTGATTCTAGTAATTATGAAAACGCGCCGTCAAGCAAGCGATTGCGCAGCTTCGAAACAAAACATTTTGACTTTAAACTACACTGTTTATTTTGTGGCGAACACTGTTTAATGGACTATGACAGAAAGAATCCTACTCGATGGAGACGGACTGTGTGTGTCGAACGACTGACCGTGGTGAACAACAAACATTCAAGGACGCGATTCTCGATAAATGCGAATCCCGCCAAGATGAAACACGGGCTTCAGGTTAAGGCACGCGTACTCGGTGCAATTAGTGATTTGCATGCTGCAGACGCGAGATATCATGACGATTGTAGAAATTTGTTCATGTCAGCCCGATCTGTCTCAACCGCAGCGCAATCTGCGGAGCATATTAATGAAGTTGAACCCACAATAATGTCTACAATTACGTCTCTGAAACGTGACATGTTACACATCTGGGATTCAGTAGAAGTGCATAAGTTATACAAAGAGCGTTGGTGGCGAGCTCTGTTTTGTCGTCGAACATTATTGTCCAAGTTATCCGACATACTTGGTTCCGATAGGAAAAATACCTGTAGCTGAAGATTTTCCGGTTGAACGATACATAGGCCCTAAGAAGCCCGCGATGCCAACCAGTGAAGCAAAGCGCAGCGTATTACCTATCCGCATATTGGCCCACCAGTCGGTACAGCTTGCAAGAGCTCGCGATTTGGATTTCTCGTTCCTGAAGGCAATCGCATGCTCATCTGACCAGCATGTACCAGAGTTCGCTGGTTTCAATACGAAGCTCTGCAGAGAAAGTGGACAGGCTGTTCAACCAGCAACGAAGGCCATATATACACCACTAATCGATATGGATCCTGCCGACCACGACACAATGCTGACTGCTATGGTGGAGGGACAACGCCTGACAAAGGATTGTGGGCAATCAATCACAGTTTTCACCAACGATCAGCAACTTTATAGAGTTGCAGTTCATGTTGCATGGGTGTAACCGCAGAAGTTCTCGCAGTTCATACCACGGTTGGGCGGGATGCACACATTGATGAGTTTTGTGGGATGCGTTGGAAACCTGATGGCGGACAGTGGTCTCGAAGATGTAATGAAGTCTGCTTTCGGGGGTGTCGCTCATATGCTCAGCAGACGCATATGCTCAGATATGCGCTACGTACATGGACTACATGGTATCATTGGAATTACGTTACAGCCGTCAACACTGAAGAAATGGGCATACAGCATGCATACCTGCAGTCGATTGATCCAGGATCTGACAGATGTGTCAGATGGATACGCCGATACAGAGGTTGTCACACACAAGGAAGAGATGCCCTCGCGTATGCGTCTGGATGCTGCAGACAGAGCAAATATAAGAGATAAGCTACAGGCATCCATCGATCTCATGAATCATACACACCACTCTGACGGTGTCGTTAATATTATCACAGGCAGAATTGGGCCAGAGAATGTGAACGCGCAAAACGCCGTAGAAATTGGACAAGCCCAGATGCGGTCCTTCGAAGAAAGCCTGCCAACAGGATGTAATGCTGCTTTGTCCAAGAAAGTTGTCACAATGGCAGTGATGCGAAAAGTTCTCCGAATCGGGTCGACAGATATAATGAGATGTTAACATCATATATTTACGAGTCATGGGCTTCCAACATTCTCGTGATATCAATGTACACGACATACTAAAGTATGAACTTGCGCCAGTCGATGAAAAAGGGGATATGCGTATCTCGAAATCCAAGTCGGCCCGTTAAAAGAACATACAAGTGGAAGTCTCCTGCAGACTGCGTATCCAACCGGATGTTACTGTCGTTGATAGGTCCGCAATTTTCTAGATACTGCATTGGCCCAATAGGGGAACTGTACGTGATTTTGTCGATAATTTCACAGGTTACATCTTGGCGAAGAACAAGACATCTGATATATATGTGGTGTTTGACAGGTACCATGACTTCAGCATCAAGAGTGGGACACGGTTGGCTAGAACTGGAAAGCATGCAATCAGACGTCATAGGCTATCCATGAACACTCCACTGCCGCCGCAGAATGTGGTCTTAACTGTGACGGAAAATAAAGTGCAACTTATTGACCTGATATGCCAACAGTTGACAGAGGCTGGACGAGGAAGCAAGAGCAGACACAGACTTGTCATTACATGTTCCGATCCTGCACCAGTAGAAATACACCACGGAATTCAACTGCCACGCAGGGACCTTCTCAACACACAAGAAGAGGCCGACGTCATTATGATACAGGACGTGCATTGGTTGATATCGGCGCTACAGTAGAAAAACACAAATACATCCTTGGATCCATCCCAGTGTGGATGGACACGTGATGAAGTATCGAAATCACTTATTCCCATTATGCTGCCACCAAATGTCCCTCTAGCCCCTCCTGAGGTCCTGGAAATGATTCGATGTGGATGTTCCTCGCAGAGACCATGTTATACTGCGCTATGCCGCTGTATAGCTGCCAAATTATCGTGCACCATGTTCTGCACATGCCGGGGAGAAACTGTTTGCCAAAACGAGTGAGATCAGAAGCACTACATACATACATACCTAAATTCAGTTGGTTTGGCATATATCATTGAAAATACCTCGTTTTGCAATGCTGACTAGTAACCATGATGTTCCAAACTGTATGCGTGTATGACTACGTGGCATATGTACATTGCCATATTTTATCATGCAACCACGTGCACAGTGCCAGTGTATAGACATGTTGAAGTATCATGCAAGTATGTGCTAAATTGTGACTACTGCATATTTGACACATTTCGCATGCATCCTGTACGTATCTAACTGAGAAAAGTATCCAACAACAGTAAATCCTTTGGTATAAAAGTAAGGATTTGCAATTCACTATGATATGATGGTTTACGTCTCAGATGTTGTTTAGCGGTAGCAATATGAGAAACAGATTAGCAAATTTTGAAAAAATTTGGCGGCCATCTTGGATTTATGTAAGTGCGGCAATAAACATGTGTACTGCATACATTGTTTCACACGTTGGTGTGTGCCACACACCGTGAAGTAAAACGCATACAATTATATATGTATGTCAATGATAGGCGACATATTTTTATTTTTTTGTTAGACAATATTGATTTTTGGCGGCCATCTTGACAATATATAGCTGAGACAATGTTGAAAAGAGTCGAAAATGTTCCTAAACAAATCCACAGGTCCGAAAACCTGATTATACCAATGTATTAACTCCGACAAATAGCACTTGGAGCAATTGAATAAAAATAAATATTAAACTGGCAGCCATCTTGGATTTATGCAGATTATTAAAAATGCTCAAGGGTGCTGGAGTGGCACCCGGCGGAATATTTAATAGTATTGGTTGGTAATCACGAAAAGGCAATAAAACTTTGTGCGGACCCTAATGCACGCTTTTCTTACTGACGCCCGGACTATAGGTACGACAAATAGAATACGGCAATCAAATGAACACATTTCGAAATCTTCGGATTTGTAGGAGCAACATCCTAGGACATTTTTGCACCGCGCACATAACAAGATCACTATTTACGAATAATTTCGATAAATTTAGAGACACAGTCTTTCGCCGACGTGCATGAGGTCAGTACTGACTACGCCTACGATCGCATGTTGCGATGTGACGCAATCATTAATGTAACATTAGCCGAGTTTAGTCAACTGTTTGATAAATTCCAACTCTAATAATACTTATTTTATGATTTAATAATTACAATGTAGCTATCGTCAACTATCGATAGTTGGCAGTGTATCGCAATACATGTATCGTGAAGATATGTACCGCGATCTACCGATGCATCGATACTATCGGTCCACCCCTACTTATTTGTTATCATCCATATATTCATTCTATAGCACACGCATGCAGCCCTGTGCTCAAGGTCAAATTTGTGATTAACCCTTAGACCGCTATCTTAATATTTTTTTTGTCTGCTGTTTATTTTCTATTTTCCATTTTCATCTTCAAAAACATGCTTTGACATCACTTTAGAATAATTAACAACATGCTTGGAAATGATTCAGAAGTGCTGTCAAACCATGTTTTTATTCTGAAATAAGGCAAGATATAAAAGCAACAGCAGATGACAATTGTTGTGTGTAAGGGTTGTTTTTTAGCTCACCTGAGCGAAGCTCATGTGAGCTATTGTTACCGCAATGTGTACGTCCGTCGTCCGTCGTCCGTGAACATTTGTAAACGTCTTCTCCTCGGTAACCATTGGGCCTATAGTCACCAAACTTCATGGTCATGGTAGGGGGATTACAAAATTGTTACAATGACGTCATTACGTAATCCAAGATGGCTGCCATCTAAAAATAGCACACATTCTTCAAAAATCTTCTTCTCAAGAACCGCCAACCAGATTTCGACAAAACTTGGTAGGAATGATCGATGTACAATGCTCTTTCAAAGTTGTTAAAATGGTGACCATGGTGAATTTTTGACCGAATATGGTCATGTCATATATGAAATCGAAGATATCAATGGGGCGATCACTCTGGTGTATTTCTTTTCGAAATCGGATGGTTATGTCATCCAAGATGGCCGCCGAAAGGTCTAAAGGTCGTTCTTTTATTAGAGATTTCAAAATTCTTCTTCACATGAACCGCTTGGCCCATGGTAGCCAAACTTAAAAGTTATGGTCCATGGGTGAAGCCTTTTCAGATTTGTTTAAAATGGAGGTCATCGCTAATCCAAGATGGCCGTGCTAAAAATAACATAAATTCTTAAAAAATCTTCTTCTCATGAACCGCCAGCCGGATTTCAACGAAACTTTGTAGGAATGATCGATGTACAATGCTCTTTCAAAGTTGTTAAAATGGTGACCCCGGGGTAAAAAATGGGCGTGGCCAGTGGGGTAAAATTGGGGTCAAATTTTATTTTTGACCGAATATGGTCATGTCTATATCAAATCGAAGGTATCAAAGAGGCGATCGCTCTGGTACATTATTTGTCGAAATTGGATGGTCATGTCATCCAAGATGGCCACCGAAAGGTCAAAAGGTTGTTCTTTTATTATATAAAATTTCAAAATTCTTCTTCACACGAACTGCTTGGCCCATTGTGGCCAAACTTTACAGTTATGGTCCATGGGTGAAGCCGTTTCAGATTTGTTAAAACGGAGGTCGTCGCTAATCCAAGATGGCCGCTGTCTAAAAATAGCACAAATTCTTAAAAAAATCTTCTTCTCATGAACCGCCAGCCGGATTTCGACGAAACTTGGTAGGAATGATCGATGTACAATGCATGTCTTTCAGATTTGTTAAAACGGAGGTTGTCGCTAATCCAAGATGGCCGCCATCTAAAAATAGCACAAATTCTTAAAAAATCATCTCATGAAACCGCCATGCCGGATTTCGACGAAACTTGGTAGGATTATCGATTGTAGAATTAATGCTCTATCAAAGGTGTTAAAATGGTGACCCCGGGGTCAAAAACAAAATGGGCATGGCCCGTGGGTCAAATTGGGGTCAAATTTTATTTTTGACCGTATATGCTCATGTCATATATCAAATTGAAGGTATCGATAAGGCGATTGCTATGGTGCAATATTTGTCGGAATCGGATGATTATGTCATCCATGATGGCCGCCAAAAGGTCCATTTATTCGAGATTTTGAACGTCTTTTTCTCAGGAACCAGTCATGGCCGATGCTGGCCAAACTTCATAGTAAGTTAAGATCCTTGGGTGAAGCATTTTCAAATTTGGTAAAATGAGAGTCATCGCTTAATCCAAGATGACCGCCATCTAAAAATATCACAATTGTTTAACACATGAACTCAATGTCACATTCTCCACTGGTGTTTCATGGAGTCGGTGAGCGAATTAGGGCCATCATGGCCCTCTTGATTTGGTGTTGGGGGGGGGTGGTGTGAGGGTGGTACCATTAGTCTTAACGATTTCTTGTTGACTACAAATTACCTATATGTGCTGCTTGATTTGATCACATTTCAAGGAATGTGTTCTGTATTTATTTAGATACTGATAAATATGGGAGATGATTCTCATGCCCTGTCCAATCACATTTTCATGGAGAATAAAATATGGAAATAAAAATGAACCCAGGACAACAACATTCAGCATTGTGATGGTGAAAGATATCGAGGATATTCCATCGTACATTTTTGTATAACGTTATATAATACACCAGTGTACATTGGCTTCTTCGTAAACAACGAGTAAGCGAAGCGAACAAGTTGTTTACGTGGAAACCGACGCGAATGTATTATTTCAAGCTATTCAAACATGTATGCTGGAATATCCTATTTATTACATACCTGAACAACATTTTAGAACAAAAATGCATTTTATAATGTTTCGGGAGCGTTTGCATCTGTGTATGAATTTTTGTGTGCAGCGCTTATTTTATAACGACTGCAGAAGAGTGCCCGCGAGTGATTACGGGTGTTTCTCTTCACGGTGTATTATTTGTAAGTTAACAATTCTCTTACATTATCTACATAACGCGGAAGCCGACGTACGCTAGTGTATTATACAACGCTATACAAAATGAATACCATACCCTAGTCCAGTTATGAAAAATGGGTGTTTTTGTTTTTTGCTCTCAAAAATATGAAAATTACTTGCAAAAAGTGCAGATCCTGATGAGACGGCTCGTCACGAGCCGGCTCATCAGGATCTACACTTTTTGCCAATACCACTATACAGGCCTGTGGTGTTGAAAGGGTTGTACAAAAATGTACGATGGAATATCCTCTCTATCTTTCACCATCATAATGCTGAATGTTATTGTCCCTGGGTTTATCAATCCATATAATACCTTGAAATCTAATAAATAATTCTAACATTTTACACGAGTGTTGATTTGTTTATTAAACAAGCTGACTTCATTGGAAGCCAGGCTGTGCTGTGTTTCTTACATAATCAGTCAACAAGTTTAATGAATGTCGTTCTAACACAAATGTTAGATTCTAAATATTGCATAAGCACATCATCATATATTGAGCTGTACTGGTGTATTATGATGTTTAATACACTGCGTAATTAGTTTAAACAGTATTTTATTTCAAAGTATGGCAAGTGAGAGATAATTTTTCATACAATTAATAGAGAACAGGATTAGAAAACAAGCTTTTACACTTATGTGAATTCTTCTCCTGACTGCGTAATTACCCTGCGAAGGCCTATTTTATATATGCAATAAACCAGGTTTACGGTATCGTGTATATAATTATTCAAACCAGGCTCCGCTTGAAAACATCAAGGAAGTTGTAAAGATGAAATTAATTTTAAAAATGGGATTAAATTTCCCCCACCTTCCTTCCCCAGATGTCAAACATTTTTTGTGGTTAGCATCCACACAATGTGGTTGTGATGAGAGAAATGGGGCGTATGGCATTTCCAACCAGTGTACACTCAGACCAGTATGCGCATCCGTGCAGTCTGATCAGGATCTGCACTATAAGAGTAGTAAGAGTAGTAGTATTAACCCTTTCAACACCACAGGCCTGTACACAGTGGTATTGGCAAATATTGTAGATCCAGATGAGCCGGCCGTCTCATCAGGATTTGCACTTTTTGCAAGTAATTTTCATATTTTTGAGAGCAAAAACACCCATTTTTAGCGCGCCTTCCAAAGGAAGAAGTGCTTATGGCATACCCTCGGCGTTGTAGGCATCCGTCCATCCATCTGTCTGTCTGTCTGTCTTCAAAAATAATAATGGCCTATATTTTCTGTTTCCTTGCTTGGATTTGCTTCATATTTCACACACGCATTGCTCCAAGGGTCCTCTACTGCGCTGTGGTAAATCCACGTCCGTGCCGCCCCTTCTAAGCCCAGGGTCAAGGTCACATACTTTGTGCATCGCGAAACCTTAACGCTCAAACGCTCGGGGTAAATGGCCTATATTTTCTGTTTCCTTGCTTGGATTTGCTTCATATTTCATACACGCATTGCTCCAAGGGTCCTCTACCTCTGCTAAGCCCAGGGTCAAGGTCAAATACTTTGTACGCTCGAAACCTTAACACGCTCTGGTAAATGGCTCATAAATTTTGTTTCCCTTATCCAGCTCGTATGTGTTTTAAATGTGCCCTCGGTTCCTTTGCAGCCACCGGGCGCGCCTTTTCGTTGTACTCTGACAACTCTTGTTCATAAATGGACTTGTCTGAAAATCATTTTGTGACAATTGGATTGGTTGAAAAATTAACATGTCAAAATCCATTCCAGTTACTTGAAAGGGTTAAATCCTATTACTTTTAGTGGGGTGCCATCAGATCAGGAGCTAGACTGGGAACAATACCATAAGCCCGATTTCTCCAGTCACAGCCAAATATGAGACGGGCCATTTATTTTTGGACCTACCAAGATATGCGATAATCCCTGGAAAAATAATTACAAAAATTTCTGCAATTAACATTAGAGAGCTGATAAAGTGTCCATATAGCAAATGCGGAATTTTTATTCCGCATTTGCATTGAACATTTTGTTGACTTTCGCCTTCATTTACAGTTTTTCTGTAGATATTTTCATGAAAAATCACGCACAAAATCACATTGCTCGTCTCATATATGTAACTAATATAGCAAATCCACTCATGTGAGAGCTTAGAATTGTTTAACCCTTAGAATGCGGGAACCGAAAATAGTCGTCTGCTGTTAATTCATATTTTGTCTTTTCTCTCAGTAAAAACATTGTTTGGCAGCATTTTAGAATCATTTCCATTGGAAATGATTTTCAAATGCTACCAAACGACACAATTTAATTCAGAATTGTAAGGGTTAAATCAGAGCTCCAGTTAAGGTGCCTAATTTGACCAACTTTGGGTGAAATTTTGTTATTTTTCATCAAAAATGGCAAGTTGGGAGTGCTTTAGAATCGTCTCAATGAGACGATTCTAAAGGACTCCCAACTTGCCATTTTTGATGGAGAAATAAGAAATTTACCTCCAAATTACGCACCTTAACTGGAGCTCTGTTAAATACGTTCAGGTTAAATGGTTTTCATTCATCACTTCGTGGAATGGACTCGGTCATCATAATTAATTCAGGATGTTTACCTCGTAATAGAAGCTCCAGAAATATTTATTTTTTTACTCAGTGGACCTGCCCAATACATGTAGTATTTCTAGTATGCATCTAACTTTTGGCTGTGAATGGAGAAATGGGGCTTATGGGTTTTGCGACCAGTGTAGATCCAGATTCCACACAAAGTCGTAATTGTTACTCGCCTATACAACGTGCTACAGCGTGTTGAAACCGCTGTTTGGGGTGGATTTTCGGCATAGATTTTACAGTTGCTAATACATTAACATAAATCTTAAATATTTTGAGTGTAAACTGCACTAAAAACGCGTCTCACTAACCTAAATTCGCTTTTTAAAATCAAACACGTTCACTTCCTCATTATCAATGAATAATAGCCGCCATCTTTTAAAATATCGAATCAAGTGACACGCAGTGATTTGGTTGGCTAATGGGAAATGACGTCGGTGCACGTGATTGAAATATCTTACAGGACATTAAAGGTACATGCCCAGTCAGTAGGCACAAAATGTCCTTTATATCAGAGACATCATCGGAGACATTTTCTGGCAAATAAACATTCATTCCCCATTACTCCATTACTGATATCAGGGGCGATAACTGTGTTTCCTTAACATATTAACGGACAGTACTATATACTCTGTATTTATTTTTTGATATGAAATTATCATACTTTATAATCTGTCGGAAATATTATTATTTTCAGGTGACGCATTTAATTAGTATAAATAATTAAAAAATATCATGCCTCATTTGCATATGAAAATAGCCTGATACCACAGAGCGTCACTATTAGTAAAGTAAATAGTACTAAATGATTTTACCTGTAAAGCAGGCACTCGTAATGTTTAGAACTGCTGGAATAGTGACACAATTATACACTTATTTAATTCCCATAAAGAACATTTTGTGCCTACTGATCGAGTGGGCATGTACCTTTAATGTGTACCAAAAGTTGATCGACAAGGATAGTCTGAAAATTAACATGGAACAGTAGAATTCCAGTTACTTCAACCCTTTCACCCCTTAGTAACTGGAATGGACTGTGATATGTTAATTTTGCAACCAATCCAATTGTCACAAAATGATTTTGCGACAAGTCCATTTATGAAAAGCGGGTGTTTTGTTCTCGAAAATATGAAAATTACATGCCTGTTATAGGAAATCGAAGTATACTGAAAGTTGATGGACACTATCATTTATCATAAGCCGATTTCACCAACATTGCAAAGTATACTTTTCTAGCAAAGTATACTTTGAGGGAGTAATCAATGATTTTTCCTGAAATGCATTATTTCATATAGAACTACTGACTGCATATATTTGATGATTAAAAGTATGCAGAATTATTATACCGAATTTATTACATTATCACAGCCAAAATGGCTGTGATCATGTTCAATTTGGTATAATAAAAATTAATAAATTTATCCGAAAATTGAAAATTTCTCCCTCAAAGTATACTTTGCTAGAAAAGTATACTTTGTTATATGTTGATGAAATAGGCTACTGGAATGGATTGTTACCCAAAGTTTATGGACAGAGAATGGTCTAAACCCTTTAACACTATCATTTATCTGGAATGGATTGTTACGTAACATGTAACAATCCATTCCAGATACATGATAGTGCTGAACGGCTAACAAGCCTGACCTTTATGTTAAGTTTATTGTCTTGACCTCTAGACCCTTGCATTAACGACCTTGACCTTGTATTGCAGGAAATCGATGTGTACCACAAGTTGATCGACAAGGCGAAGGTGGCCATGTGGGACATGCTACACATGGATGGCTGGAAGCTGGAGTTGGGCAAGACCCTTCAGGAGGGCATCGTACATAGCAAACACATGAAGGAATACGGCAGGAAAATATTTAGAGTTCAGGTTAGTGTTGCTGTTTTTGGCCGGGTTTTTTTTATATAAAAAACATCGCGTCTATTGGGTTGATGACGTTGGGCGACGATGGTGGCAGCGACATTCACAATGTTCAGTTACTATGTTTAGCAGATTTGTAAGGGTCCATTTTCGGGCGATATTTTTAGTTTTGAGCAATCAAGTTTAACGAAATCTTGTATTGGCTTTCACTGCATCATAATACAGTTGCTTCATTAAAAATGTTCAGTTGCTGTGTTCAGCAAATTTGTAAGGCGGTAGTTTTAGTTTCCACTTCATTTCACCTTCATTTCATCTCGACCTACGTTTTCTGCATCAATTAAAGGTACATGCCCACGCAGTAGGCACAAACTGTTCTTTATATCAGAGATGTCATCTGAGACATTTTCTGGCAAAAGAAACATTCATTCACCATTACTCCACGTTTTGATCGACAGTATTATCCATTTTTTATGAGACGTGAATTTCCACACTGATATCATGGGCGATAACCGTGTTTCATTACAATACTAACAGACGTCAATATTTATTCTCTGTATACGTAGTTATTTTGGATGTGCAATTATTATACTTTATAGTCTGTTGAAAATATATTTTTTTAGGTGACACATTTAATTAGTATAAATAAATTAATATCATGCCTCATTTGCATGACGAAAATAGCCTGATACCACCGCGCGTCACTATCAGTAAAATACATATTACTAAAATGATTATATTTGTATAGCGGGCACTCGTAATGTTTAGAACTGGTGGAATAGTGACACAGTTATACACTTATTTAATCCCATAAAGAACATTTTGTGCCTACTGAGTGAGCATGTACCTTTAATGGGTCATTTTCAATGTTACGTCTTTGCGAAAATCCAGCCTTCGTGGCTTTTCTTCAAGAAATACCTTGTTTTCTTCCATCAAGAAAGACCAGCAACGAAACAAGTAATTGTAAAATTGTAAAGCTCCATTTATACCATATGTGGCTGTGACTGGACAAATATGGCTTATGAGACGCAGAGCTTGTGGATTTTGCAAGCAACATGGCCCCAAATCATCCACATAGTCTGATCAGGATCTGCACTGTTCGCCATTCCATCATTGAAACACCCGGCATGCTTCTAATGATTAATATGTATCAATGATTAATATGTATAATGATTAATGTTATTCATATGGCTACAGATCTGTGTACTTTCATCACAAGCTACACAAGCAACAAATTCCATTTTTTTAGATAACAGAATGGCAAAGACTGATCTGGATCTACACTAGTCACACATCCCATAAGCTCCATTTCTCCAGTCACAGCCTCATTTAGGTTTTCCTTTATTTCAGGGAATAGTGAACATGCCACCGAAGGATCACTGGCAGGAGATGATCACAGGTTTAAACGACTCCACGCAATGGAACACGACAATATTGGAAAGCAGGGTATGTACTGGGGCAGGACATGAGATTGTGTGCTGGTCGCCAGATCGGATTTCTCCAGATACTCCGGTTTCCTCCCACATTAAGAACCACCCTTATGCCTCCATCTGCGAACGAAACCAAAATTGTATAAGTGCTTTTGCGCAAATCTTCAACTATACAATGTACTAGCAATCTTCAACTATACCTGCAACTCTTCAACTATACCTGTAAATCTTCAACTATGCCTGCAAATCTTCACCTATGCTAGCAAATCTTCAACTTACAAACAAATCTACCAAGCCTTAACCCTTAGACCGCTGCACTTGAAATGATTTAAGTGCTGTCAAACCATGTTGTAAATTATTCTAAAGTGCTGTCAAAGCATGTTTTTAATGATAAAAAATGGAAAATGGAAAATAAACAGCAGACGACAAATAATTAAGATAGCGGTGTAAGGGTTAACTCTGTTAGAAAATCAATCTTCTACAGATGTTGTTTTGCAGGGCAATAACAGACATGTCCTAATATAAGAATCAACAATTTGTATGCCCCACCACGATAGTGGAGGGGGCATTTAGTGTTACCCTTGTCCGTTCCGTCCGTTCGTCCGTTCCGTCCGATCCGTCCATCCGTCACGAAACTTTAACACTCGGGTAAATTTGGTTTTCCTCATTTATTATCAAAGCGATATGTGGGGCATCCGTGTTCTATGAACACATTTTCTAGTTCAAATAGATTATCTCCCCTTTCAGGACATACAGGAGATTGATGACAACACAGTCCTAACATATAACATCGCGGCCGAAGCTGCCGGCGGCCTTGTATCGGCGCGAGACTTCATTAACGCGCGCCATTGGTACGAGCGCGGTGGGAAATATTTGTCTATAAATATTGGCGCCACTCATCCCGATATGCCGGCGCAGAAGAAATATGTCAGGTATGTTGTTGGTTGGTATTATACTATACCCGTATGGGGTGGATTGTGAACTACTGTCTGTTTCACGAAAGCTGCCCAAATTTTACGGCCATATAAACAATTCAAAAACAATATTTTTTTCGATAATATTAAATTAAAGGAAAATTTAAGAATGAGCCCTCTTTTTATTTCGTGAAATTTTGTCAAATATTGGTTTTATTACGAAAAATTGATTTCTCTATGGGAATTTAACATGGGGAAAAAGAGGTGGATGAGCTGTGGGAGGAGTCAAAAAATGAAAAATTTTGGAAATTGGCTTTTTGAATAGATAGCTTGGAAATGATCTAACTAAGAAAACAAAAGTTCAATTTAAAAAATCGCTCCAGTATTTCTGAAATTCTAAAAAAATTCCCCTTGTTAAATCCCCATAAAAAATTTTTTCGCAATAAAATAAATATTTGACCCAATTTCACGAAATAAAAAGAAGGCTCATTCTTAAATTTTCCTTTAATTCAATATTATCGAAAAAAATATTGTTTTTGAATTGTTTATATGGCCGCAAAATTTGGGCACCTTTCGTGAAACAGAGTATAGTGTCTGTTCCGTGTTTTGCTGCCGACAAACTTTTGGCCATTAAATCTTAAAATATATTTAATGTAAGTAGTTTTTCATCAATAACAAAAAAGTCGCCCTCCCCAAAAATAAATATTTGAAGAAATTCCATCAAATATTGATTTTATTGCGAAAAAAAACGATTTTTTTCCGAAAAAAAAAGATTTTTTTCCTATGGGAATTTAACATGAGGGCTAAAATTATATCTTTTTTTATATATTTTTTTTATTTGTGGACCGATTTTCAAAATGTAACTTGTTTTCTTATTTACATTATTTCCAAGCTATCTAGCCACGTTTGTGAGTCAATTTCCAAAATGTTTTGTTTTTTGACTCCTCCCCCACTGTTTCCACCTCTTTTGTGCCCCCCTGTTAAAATTAATATTTGATAGAATTTCATCAAATAAATTTTTAAAATACATTTAAATATATTTTTAGATTTAATGTGTTTAATAGCCAAAAGTTTGTCAGCAGAAAAACGTGGAACAGATAGTAGTTAAAGTAATGGACTTCAATCCCGGAGGTTGTCGGTTCAATCAGGCCCTAGGCATGAAAAAATACTTTTCATATTAATTCCATCCCACTGGTCTTTTGAATGAGTCTTGAAACTGAGGCCCCCGTCTCTATATGACCTTCTCAAAAGTAATGTGACTTTCTTCAATAAAATTACCTATTTCCTTTACTTTTTGTCAACTTTTCCAGAAAAAAATCTTTAAATTATTTTATTGTTCCTCGAAAGTATATGTTGTTACCACTCATTTGAACCGTCTCATCGAGATGGTAACAACATATATGAAGAAATATCCAACACACATTTAATCAATTTTTTAACAAGAAATAAACAAAATAATCTGATATTTCAACGAATAAATTCTATCCTTTGTCTTTGACTGCAGCTGCAATGGCTTAAAGCTATTAATATCTTCCAGGGGAGATAACGGCCCAGGAGGCTGGTCCTTCGAGTCCGTACCCAGTGAACCGAACCAGTGCCTATTCACGTGGATAGTTAATTCCAATTTAAAGGTAATTAATTTAATGTAATTTAAGAGTTTGTATGTATGTTAAAGAGGGTAATTGGCAACTGTTGCTGGTGAATAATATGGATGCGCACATTGATCTGAATCTACACTGGTTGCAAATCCAATAAAGCCCCATTTCTCCAGTCACAAACGCATATGACCTTGGTTAACGGACGTAAAATCACAATAAATAAATAAATCCTTTGCTGGGGGCCGTTTCACTAAACTTCGTACGATTAAAATGTTCGTAAGTGCAAATTTAGAATCGTCTGAAAATTTCAATTGATGGATTTACATTTATTGAGCATAGGCTATGCTCAATAAATGTAAATCCAATAATTGTTTACAAGAAAACTAAACTTTGTACGACTAAATTGTTCGTAAGTGCAAATTTAGGATCATCTGGAAATTTCATCCTATGCTCAATGAATGTATATCCAATAATTGTTTACAAGAAAACTTTGTTTATCTGAAATTTACAGACTATCATAATTTTGCACTTACAAACATTTTAGTCGTACAAAGTTTTGTCAAAGCCTGATGAATAATGCGGATGCGCAGGCTGATCTGGATCTATACTGGTAGCAAAACCCATAAGCCCCATTTCTCCAATCACTGATGCATATGACCTTGCTGTTGAATGGATGTAAAATACCAATACTGAAATAAATCAATAAATCATTCCGTTGCTTGTGAATATAGAGAATAGTAGGTTAGTGCCGTGAATGGGAACAAATATCTGGCAAGGCTCAGGAAACGGGATGGGCGAGGCTCTGCCGAGCACATCCCGTTTCCGTGCCGCGCCAGATATTTTTTCCCATTTACGGCACTAACCTACTATTCTCTTTATCCCGTCAACACCTACAAATGGTTGTAAAATGCAAAAATTGTATTGACAGGATATCAAAAATGTTTCACGGCACCGTGTTTCACGGCACATACGCGCTGTGTTGACGTGATAA
The DNA here is from genome assembly GCA_029237695.1 of Conchocele bisecta. NCBI lineage: Eukaryota > Metazoa > Mollusca > Bivalvia > Lucinida > Thyasiridae > Conchocele > Conchocele bisecta. The sequence continues at coordinate 12,974,761 of CM055270.1, read as the reverse complement.
AATGCGGACACAGGACGATCTGGATCTATACTGGTAGCGAAACCCATATGCCTCATTTCTCCAGTCACAGATACATATGACCTGGCTGTTGAATGGGTGTAAAATCCCAAATCAATCATTTGCTGGCGAATAATACGAATACACAGCGTGATCTGGATTTAAACAGGTCACAAATACCATAAGTCGCATTTCTCCAGTCATAACCACATACAGAATCAATCACTCAAAAGGATTTATGAAACTCAATAAATATATGCTTATTACAGCTTATCTCGTGTGGCTTATTCTCTAAATGTGTTTTTCGACCTGTGTAGATCCAGATCAGCCTGTGCAAACCGCAGTCTGATCAGGATCTACACTGTTCGCCATTGCATCATTGAAACACAAAGTCCCATAAACCCTTTTCCTCCAATCGCGGCCACACATGCCGAATATATATGCCGTAATATATTGTGTTTTGTTTGTATATGCACTATAAAAAAATGTAATGCCATGCTCATATATGTAATTTGTTTTTGTTCTGTAAGGTATTGAGAAATAAAATATTGAATGACAAAAAAAACACAACCTGTCATGCTTTTTAGCTCACCTGAGCGAAGCTCATGTGAGCTATTGTTACCGCAATGTGTCCGTCGTCCGTGAACATTTTCAAACGTCTTCTCCTCGATAACCATTGGGCCTATAGTCACCAAACTTCATGGTCATGGTCCTTAGGTAGGGGGTGGGGGATGACAAAATTGTTAAAATGACGTCATTACGTAATCCATGACTGGCTGCCGTCTAAAAATAGCACAAATTCTTCAAAAATCAAGAACCACCAACCAGATTTCGACAAAACTTGGTAGGAATGATCGATGTACAATGCTCTTTCAAAGTTGTTAAAATGGTGACCCCGGGGTCAAAAATGGGCGTGGCCCGTGGGGTCAAATTTTATTTTTGACTGAATATGGTCATGTCATATATCAAATCGAAGGTATCAACGAGGCGATCACTCTGGTGCATTTTCTGGTTATGTCATCCAAGACGGCCGCCAAAAGGTCAAAAGGTTGTTCTTTTATTAGAGATTTCAAAATTCTTCTTCACATGAACCGCTAGGCCCATGGTGGCCAAACTTCACAGTTATGGTCCATGGGTGAAGCCTTTTCAGATTTGTTAAAACGGAGGTCGTCGCTAATCCAAGATGGCCACCATCTAAAAATAGCACAAATTTTTAAAAATCTTTTTCTCATGAACTGCCAGCCGGATTTCGACGAAACTTGGTAAGAATGATCGATGTACAATGCTCTTTCAAAGTTGTTAAAATGGTGACCCCGGGGTCAAAAATGGGCGTGTCCCGTGGGGTCAAATTAGGGTCAAATATTATTTTTGACCGAATATGGTCATGTCTATATAAAATCGAAGGTATCAAAGAGGCGATCGCTCTGGTACATTTTTTGTCGAAATTGGATGGTCATGTCATCCGCCGAAAGGTCAAAAGGTGGTTCTTTTATTAGAGATTTCAAAAGTCTTCTTCACACGAACCGCTTGGCCCATGGTGGCCAAACTTCACAGTTATGGTCCATGGGTGAAGCCTTTTCAGATTTGTTAAAACGGAGGTCATCGCTAATCCAAGATGGCCGCCGTCTAAAAATAGCACAAATTCTTAAAAAATCTTCTTCTCATGAACCGCCAGCCTGATTTCGACGAAACTTGGTAGGAATGATCGATGTACAATGCTCTTTCAAAGTTGTTAAAATGGTGACCCCGGGGTCAAAAATGGGCGTGGCCCGGGTCCCGTGGGGTCAAATTAGGGTCAAATTTTATTTTTGACCGAATATGGTCATGTCTATATCAAATTGAAGGTATCAAAGAGGCGATCGCTCTGGTACATTTTTTGTCGAAATTGGATGGTCATGTCATCCAAGATGGCCACCAAAAGGTCGTTCTTTTATTACAGATTTCAAAATTCTTCTTCACACGAACCGCTTGGCCCATGGTGGCCAAACTTCACAGTTATGGTTCATGGGTGAAACCTTTTCAGATTTGTTAAAAACGGAGGTCGTCGCTAATCCAAGATGGCCGCCGTCTAAAAATAGCACAAATTCTTAAAAAATATTCTTCTCATGAGCTGCCAGCCGGATTTCGACGAAACTTGGTAGGAATGATCGACGTAGAATGCTCTTTCAAAGGTGTTAAAATGGTGACCCTGGGGTCAAAAATGGGCGTGACCCGTGGGGTCAAATTTTATTTTTGACCAAATATGCTCATGTCATATATGAAATTGATGGTTTCGATGAGGCGATTGCTCTGGTGCAATATTTGTCAGAATCGGATGATTATGTCATCCATGATGGCCTCCAAAAGGTCCATTTATTCAAGATTTTGAACGTCTTTTTCTCAGGAACCACATGGCCGATGCTGGCCAAACTTCATAGTAAGTTAAGATCCTTGGGTGAAGCATTTTCAGATTTGGTAAAATGAGAGTCATCGCTTAATCTAAGATAACCGCCATCTAAAAATAGCACAATTATTTTTAAAACACATGAACTCAATGTCACATTCTCCTCTGGTGTTCATGGAGTCAGGTGAGCGAATTAGGGCCACCATCGCCCTCTTGTTTAACACATGCGCCACTGAATATTAGTAAAGATATTTACAATGAGTATTGACTTGAATACAGTTGATTTATTATGCGACTGCAACGATAGTTGTTGGTGGCATATAGTGTTTACCCTGTCCGTCCGTCTGTCCGTCCGGGCACACATTAGGGTACTTATGTGGCTAGCCCCACAGGGTTATGGACTTGGTAAAGGATAGGGTTGGTTACAATTAGCCACCTAAAAAATCCTTTTATGTGGCTAAAAATCGTTTTATGTGGCTAATATCTAACATGTGATAAGCCACATAAGTATAGTACTGTAAGAACGTCCGTCTGTCAGTAGACAATTTTCTCTGGGATGTTAAACCATTATATTGCATGCTACCCAGCAATTTACCGTGATTCTGGAGGGATTTATTTCCTTAAAGGAAATATTTCCTCCTAGGCATTCGCCAGACGTAATTGACGTCGCGTTTTGGCGTCATTTCCAGCGAAGAAACAATTCATATGCTAGTCTAAGATTAAATTTCATATTTTTCGCAGAACATGTAATATACAATTTATTCCATTACCATTTTGAAATACCAGATTTATTTCCCTTATACATGTGTAAACCCGACAAAGAAACTCTTTTTTTTTCCCCGAGAGTTTCTTTGTCGGATTTCCACATCTCGGGAAATAAATCCGGTGTTTCAAAATGCTAGTTGAATGAACTCTATCGCGTTCACTCTCTCCTTTGCAGGGTTGGCTACCGCAGGCTGTGATAGACCAAGCAATGGCCGGCGTGTTAATCCAATTCTTCAAGCTCATGACGCAACATTTAGCAGAAGTGAACTCTCAACGTCTAGTGTCGTAGGACAATCTAACACGTTAGTGCCAAATCAATCTGTGATAATTTTATACACCCCACCCACATTATTGTGATAATCAGTGATGTCAGCGAACAACGTGGAATGTAAACACAGAATGCTGGGAAATGGAAGATGGTGGAGAACGACGCGACGTGGAATGTAAACACAGAATTCTGGGAAATGGAAGATGGCGAGTCTTTTGTTTGCGTTTTATAGCGCATGAAAGATGTCGCGATGTTACCATTTTTTCAAACCCCAATATATCATCTGTGTATCCCTATGCTATTCTGTGTGGGCGAGCCTTTAATCCTTTAATTAAATTGTGTTGTCTGCCTTTTTTATGCCCCACCACGATAGTAAATGTAAATGTCTCATAATTTCTTCATCCTTCGACCGATCTGCTTCATATTTCATATACACATTGCTCCAATGGTCCTCTACCGTCCTGTGTCAAATCCACGTTCGTCCGCCCCCTGCCCCGCCAAGCCCAGGGTCAAAAAGAAAATCAAACATAACTAGTGCTTCACTATACTGTGCCCCTCCAAAACCCTTAAGCCCTCAACTACGCTCGGGTAAATATCTTATAATTTCTGTTTTCTTTTCAGGGATCACTTCATATTTCATATATGCTTGCTCTAATGGCCTCTACCCGCCCTCTTAAATCCAGTTTCGGGGTCCTGCCCCCTGCCAAGGCCCAGGGTCAGGTCCACATACTTGGTGCTTCAAAAATTTTAATGCTCGGGTAAAATATTCTTTATTTCTGTTTCCCTTTGCACGGATCGCTTCATACATATAAACGCCATTTTCTAATGGTCCCCTCTACTGTCCCTGTGCCAATCCACATTCGGTCCTGCCCCCGTAAGCCCTGGGGTCAGGTCACATTTACTTAGTGCTTCAAAAAACTTTAAGCTCCAGGTAAATATCTTATAATTTTCTGTTTTCTTTCACGGATCAGCTTCATTTTTCATATACGCATTGCTCTAATGGTCCTCTACTGCCCTGTGCCAAATCCACGTTCGTGCTGCCCCTGCCAAGCCCAGGGTCAAGGTCACATACTTGGTGCTTCAAAAACTTTAACGCTCAGGTAAATATCTTATAATTTCTGTTCCCTTTCACGGATCAGCTTCATACTTCATATACGCATTGCTCTAATGGTCCGCTGCTGCCCTGTGCTAAATCCACGTTCGTCCTGCCCCCGCCAAGCCCAGGGTCAAGGTCACATACTTGGTGCTTCAAAAACTTTAACGCTCAGGTAAAAAAAAAATTCCACTTGGAATTTGACATCCTCTATTATTATCAAAGCGATATGTGGGGCATCCGTGTTCTATGAACACATTTTCTAGTTTTTCAATTTTCTTTTTAATATAAACACGTTTTGTCAGAACATGAAAATCATCTCCACGGGAGATGATTCTTCTGTGCTGGAAAAAATATGTTTTTGTTGAGAAATAGGACAATTTGAAAAACATCAGGGGCCCGTTTCACTAAACTTTGTACAAAATGACTAAAATGTTCGTAAGTGCAAATTTAGGATCGTCTATAAATTTCAGTTGATAGATTTACATTTATTGAGCATAGGCTGCATATCCTCAATAAATGTAAATCCAATAATTGTTTACAAGAAAACATGGTTAATGTGAAATTTACAGGCTATCATAATTTTGCACTTACGAACATTTTTAGTCGTACAAAGTTTAGTGAAACGGCCCCCCTGATCAGAGCTCCAGATCAGCTGCGTATTTTGCGTAAATACCGAATTAAAATTGCCATAAACCCAATTGAAATCAGAAGTAGTGAGTATCAAAAAGCAATGAGAACAATTGTGGTATCTTTATCATGCTGCAGAAAACAATAAACGGACCACAAATATAGCATATTTTTCCATGAAAACACATCTTGGTATTTCTTGGAGATAATTCTAATGTAATGCCAAGATATATTTTCATTTCGAAACAAACTATTCAATAATTGCTCTCTGTTGATGTGTAAACAGTAGTGTGATTTAATTTTACCCTATTAAAATGTTGAAATACCCAATTGCTTCAGAAATGTTGGAGTAACAATACTCAATTACTAATTCCTTATCTGGAGCCCTGCCTGATGACAATATTTGTTTCCCGCCTTTTAAGGGTTAAACACTATAGTCCATTCCACTTACGGTATATTGGAGATAAGCCGTGAAATTTGAAGATGTGCGATATTTAACCCTTTGCCGTCTGCTGTTTGTATGCTCCCGCCACCGAATGGTGAGGGGGGCATATAATGTTACCGGCGTACGTACGTACGTACGTCCCGAAACCTTAACGCTCGGGTAAATGGCTTATAATTTCTGTTTCCTTGCTCGGATCTGCTTCACATTTCACACACGCATTGCTCCAATGGTCCTCTGCCACCCTGTGACAAATCCACATTCGTCCCGCCCCCGCTAAGCCCAGGGTCAAGGTCACAAACACTCGGGTAAATGGCTTATTATGCCCCCACAACCGAATGGTGAGTGGGGCATATAGTGTTACCGGCGTCCGTCCGTACTCGGGTAAGTGGCTTGTAATCAAATATGCCTCGTTTTCTTTGGCTGCCAGCGGGGGCATTCGTGTGCCGACAGGCCACATTTCTAGTTCATTTTTCTTTAATTCTTAAAAAAATTGTTTTGACAGCACATGAGAATCGTCTCCACTGGTGACGATTCTCATGTGGTGTCAAAACCAGGGTGTTTTTTTTTTAGAAATATTGAAAATAAAACATTTCCAGCAGACGACAACATCTAATTCAGTGTAGTAAGGGTTAATGAAAACTTTTTACAAAATTTACGATTTTTTCCATTTCATGACGTCGAAAGTCTGCATTTGCTAAGAACATTTCGGCAACTTTCGACATAATTTACCGAAAATATCGCACATCTTCATAGGTACACATGCCTCGTCTGATTTCTATGGAAGGTAAAATCTCCATAATCTCAAATAATTATTACTAGCATTAAATAATACATGTGGCATTAAGAGGGTGGCAGGTGGGAGCACGCGATGGGTAATTTAACGATCATCCTTACCGGAATCCCGACTGGAGACCTGGTTTGGCCCTCACATACGTCTGGCATTTTGTATGTGACAGTTGTATCTGGTTATACCCCTTATGCGAGTATTGCGATTATTCGTAATCCTAATTTAGGGGAAGGGGCCAAGTGACTTGGTGTGGTATGGACCCGACACCAGGTCAGGCTATTCTAATTTCAGGGCTGAATATATTCCGTTCTGATTTTCCCCCCAATGCAGCAGGTTAAAATGGGATCGAACCTGTTTGCCCGGCCTTACATGACCTTAGCTGTTGATAGGCCGTTAAACACTAATAAACAAACTAACATACATGTGGCATTAAAGATATAGAGCTACCATTAATTATTATAGTTTCTGTAGATTTGATATTCCTGGAACGCCAAATCTACATGAACTCAAATAATGATTGCTAGCTTAAATAATTAGAGCTAGCTCCAAATGATTTAGAGTTCTTCAAATGATGGGAGCTAGCTCTAAATATTTAATGTAGACTCGGCATTCTATACATTTGACAATATTGTTTGCAAACGTATATTTTGATCTAACTATGCATATACAAATCCAGGTACAAAATAATTTGCGACCACCCAGGGTTTTCACTAAACTTTGTACGACTAAAATGTTTGTATGTGCAAAATTATGATAGTCTGCAAATTTCACATTAACAATCTTATAAACAATTATTGCATTTACATTTAATAAATGTAAATCCATCAATTGAAATTTCCAGATGCTTCTAAATTTGCACTTATGAACATTTTAGTCGTACAAAGTTTAGTGAAACGGCCCCCAGGTGTGTTTATTTTATCACGGCTGTCTGGAAATGTTTACGTAGTGCCTTCATTCTTGCACAGTTGACTAAAGCTTACCTGGAGTAGTGATCCGGTGTAGTAAGGGTGTCTGGCACCAGATCAGGATACTGTCTTTCAGTGCTGAAAAAACATGTGTCGTACAAACATTTCCATAGATTTGACATATTTCTAGTTAAGAATGAACATTCCTTGTTCTGTTTACAGTGTATGTAGCATACAAAAAAAATGTGTATTCAATCACTCCATAGTACAAACTTTTTATGGTGTATGGAGCATACAAAAATTGTCAAGCAAACATATTCTAGTTACAAATGTTTCTGGTATATTAACATATTGTATAAAAAATGTACATGTATGTACCATATTAACGTGTTTTACAAGCGTATCCCCATATGGTATAACAAATGTATGACGTGTATATACCATATTAACATGTCCTACGAGTATATTCCTATGTATGAATGTTTCTGGTGCATGTAGCATACAACAAGTGCCTTCTTATCTATTTATAATTGTGACTGTGAATGGATAAATGGGGTTTATGGGATTATGACCAGTGTAGCTCCTGATCAAATTTCACACTCCTGTAGCCTGATAACAATCTATATTCCTTGTTAGAAGCATGACGGGTTTTCATTGATGGAATGGCGAACAGTGCAGATCCTGATCAGACTGCACTGATGCGCAGGCTGATCTGGATCTAAACTTGTCGCAAAACCCGTAAGTCCCATTTCTCCTGTTACAGCCACGCATCATCATTTCATTGTGAAAATGCACATGTAGTATTATTTAGTTGTTTTTCTATCTGTGTGTGTGTATATATATATGTGATGCACTTTGATTAAATGTTTCCCTGGGTGAGAAAATGAACGTTATGGTTCAGTCTGATCAGGGGCTACGCTGATTGTCTATCACTCTGAAATTGTTTATTTTCATGTATTACCTAGTTATTCTAGGTCCAAGTAGTCTGGTTTTGAAATCGTGGGTGGTGGTCGGGCGAAAGAGACGGCGTAAATTAACGGTATGGGTTCCTCCTTATAGGCCCCGTGCAGGCACCGGGGCGGGATCAACTGATCCTGAGAATAGTGCTGCAGTAGCCATTGCTTGTCGTAAAAGGCGACTTAAACTGGCTTAACGATTGGGTTCATACTTTCCGGAACCCACTATACCGGATTTGGCCCTCATGTACATTTTTGGCTTTCTTGTATGTGAGAGTCGAGTCGGGCTATGCCCCATATATAAAAGTAAGATTAGCGCTAATCCTATTACTTTTAGGGGATGGGATAAATGATTCTGGTGTGGCGAGGGCCTGGCACCAGATCAGGTTGTTCTAATTTCAGGACTGAATATATATTTTGATTGTAAATATCGAGTTCTGAAGTTGGGATTTACCCCCCTCGGACAGGTGGATACGGGACACGACCCCGTTGACCCGTCTGCGTGTAGACTCCCTGAGGCTTGTACCTCTATGTCAGAAAAGTGGACGTTAAACCCTATTCACTCACTCACTCCTCCTTATAGGAATCACGATTTGCCTGGTTTGGCCCTCGGGTATGTTTTTATCTTTTGTTACCTGGGAGTTGAATTGGGTTATTGCCCATTATAAAAGTAGTAAGATTATTACTGATCCTACTACTTTTGGGAGGGGCCCAAGTGATTCTGGTGTGGCGAGGACCTGGCATCAGATCAGGATTATTCTGATTTCAGGGCTGAATATATAGTTTTGTTATTGTAAATATTCAGTTCTAATTTTGGGATTTTCCCCCCATTTGTACTTGAACATGTACATGTACTTGTACAGGTAATATATGGGATTTAGTACTAAACCCATTGACCCGGCCTTAAATGACCTTAGCTGTTGATAGGCCTTAAACCCCAACAAACAAACAAACAAACAAAACTGGTCTTGAAATTATCTGAAATTTCTTCAGGCTACTAAAAACAGAAAATGTCCACAGGCTTAAAAAACAACAACAATAAGCCCCATTTCTCGTGGATTGACGCATGATCAACTCATTAAAAACGGGATACAATTATAAATCCCTATTTATCTCTGAAAAGTTACCAATTCTTTCATGATGATTCACAGATTTCCATATATATAACATGTACACGACAGAGATGTGGATGTACACAATGAAATCCCATGATCTTTATTTATTTGGAGTTGTTTTTGTGCAATGACATATACTTGTCTGTACGTTGCAATTCTGTATATATACTTCTATGAAGTAAGATTTTATATGCTTCTATTCATACATGACCCATAATACAACGTATAGATCCTGATCAACTTTCACATTCATCTCTCAATGACCATTGGAATCTAGACTCATTTTAAACACAAGTTGATCAGTAGCCGATTTCATCAAAATTGCAAAGTATACTTATCTAGCAAAGTATAATTTGAGGGAGTAATCATTTATTTTCCCCGAAATGCATTATTTCACATAGAACTAACAACTGCATATATTTGATGATTAAAAGTATGCAGAATTATTATACTGAATTTATTACATTATCACAGCCAAAATGCCAAAATGGCTGTGATAATGTAATAAATTCAGTATAATAAAAAATAATAAATTTATCCTAAATTTGAAAATTTCTCCCTCAAAGTATACTTTTCTAGAAAAGTATACTTTGCAATGTTGGTGAGATAGGCTGCTGATCAACTGTCATATTGATCTCTCAATGACCATTGGAATCTAGAGTCCTATTAGACGGCATAGGTACACAAGCTGATCAGGATAACTGCAAAGCAGCTACAGCTGTGGAAATGGCGTCATCTCCAGGAGATACAGTAGAACCTCTCTAAACCGGACACACAGGCAGTCTGTGTATCCTTAATTTTATGGGTTGCATTGGTGTATATTTATGAATGATAATGCCTGTTTAAGTTTGCACAGCACAGCCGCATGCCTTGGCATAATCATATGTCTGATTTACAGTGGAATATCTCTAAACCGGACACCCTGGGGGACATCCCAGGGTGTCCGGTTTAGAGATGTTCCACTGTACTGGGGACTTCCCAGATTGTCCGGTTTATAGAGGTTCCACTGTATTACACAGGCATGAGAATGGCTTTCACTGAAAACATCTGAAAATCCACTGAAACCCCCACACCCCACTTGCAAAAGTATTAAATTTGAGCATACCAGATAGATTCTGAATCATTTTGAAAACTGTAACTGGAGAAATGGGGCTTATGGGTTTTATGACCATTGTACCTCCTGATCAAATAGCACTCCCTATAGCCTGGTAACAATCAATATTGCTTGTTAGAAGCAAGACGGGTGTGTTACATTGATGGCATGGTGAGCAGTGCAGATCCTGATCAGACTGCAGATGCACAGGCTGATCTGGATCTACACTGATCACAAAACCCATAAGTCCCATTTCCCCAGTGACAGCCACAAATTATGACAAAATCATCTGATCTGCTGAATATTCTCATGCCTGATTACACAGTTTTAATCATCAAAATTCCCTCCAGTAGTTGTAGACATTTAGGCCTAAATCCAGTGTGGCGGGTAATGTAATTACGGTAGTGTAATTTAACGATGGGATTCATCCTTGCCAGAATCCATCGCGATATCCATGTTTTGGCTCTCAGGTACATGGTGATTGTAATGTGGTGAGCACCTGGGCACCAGATCATGTTATTCTAATTTCAGGGCTGAACAAAATATTCAATTCTGATTTTAGGATCCCCCCCACCACCTCCAATGAGAAATATGGGTTTGTTGTTTGTTTATTGGTGTTTAATGGCCTATCAACAGCTTAGGTCATTTAAGGCTGGGCTAACGGGTTCGATCCTGTATATAACCTGCTGCATTGAGGGTGGAGGGGGTGGATCCCAAAATCAGACCGGAATATTTACATAGAGAAAAAAAAATTCAACCCTGAAATTAGAATCTGCAATCTTTTTGCAAGTAATTTTCATATTTTTTGGAACAAAATCACCCCCTTTTCATAAATGGACTAGTCTGAAAATTATTTTGTCATGATTGGATTGGTTACAAAATTAATGTATCAAAATTCATTCAAGTTACTAAAATCACCCCCTTTTCATAAATGAACTAGTCTGAAAATTATTTTGTCATGATTGGATTGGTTACAAAATTAATGTATCAAAATTCATTCAAGTTACTTAGGGGTGAAAGGGTTAAACACCATGTGTATATATGACATAGTTTATCTGCTGTGGCTGTTTTCTTTTGTAAGTAAAATGTAGACAATCTTACTGCTGTATTATGCAACTTGTGATAAACTAGTAGCAAAAATATATTTTTGTTTTTACTTTGTGCTATATTTTTGTACATGTTAAACATTTTGACGGCACAGTCTTGACTGTTATTAAGCATCATAGATTGTTCAGGCGAAGGTCGGGATCCCACCCACCCAACATGTATGTTAACATACATTACCGAAGGTTCAGCTGAGTGGTAACAATATTGAATTGTTGTCACGATATGTTGGCACATTGGCAATAAGCCATTAGTCCAATGCTTGTTTCACAAATTGGGCCCAAAACAGACCGACTAATAACTGTTGTATCCTGTGATGTATGGAGCCCCGCAGGGGACATGGATAACAATTTGTTCCCTCAATTTAACAATTTGTTCCTTCGATATAACAATTTGTTCCCTCGAAATAACAATTTGTTCCCACAAAATGACAGTTCGTTCTCTCAATTTAACAATTCGTTCCCACAAATTAACAATTCCACAAAAATGACAATTCATTCCCTCAATTTAACAATTCGTTCCCTCAAATTAACAATTTGTTCTGACAAATTAACAATTCGTTCCCGTGGGAACGAATTGTTAAATTGAGGGAACAAATTGTTATTTCGTGGGAAGGAATTAATAAAAAAAAGAATTCTACGTCCCCTGCGGGGCTCCCGGCGGCCGTAGTGTCGACTAGATTATGGACCGTTTGAGCATAAATTATGCTCCCTTCTCTAGAGTAAAACGTTGCCTCGTAATTCATACACGTCTCCTAGCCTTGCTAGTGTGCAACTGAATGGCACACTAGAATTGGGCTTATGAGATTTGTGACCAGGGTAGCTCCTGATCAAACAGTACACTTCTGTAGCCTGGTAACGATCTCTTCCTTTACCTTGTTAGAAGCACGACTTGACGGGTGTTTCATTGATGGAATTGCGAACAGTGCAGATCCTGATCAGGGGAACTACACTGGTCGCAAAACCCATAAGCCCCAAATATGCCAGATCATTTGTGTTCAACTGAATAAGCCCCGTGCAGGCACCGGGGCGGGATCAACTGATCCTGAGAATAGTGCTGCAGTAGCCATTGCTTGTCGTAAAAGGCGACTAAACTGGCTTAACGATTGGGTTCATACTTTCCGGAACCCACTATACCGGATTTGGCCCTCGTGTACATTTTTGGCGTTCTTGTATGTGAGAGTTGAGTCGGGCTATGCCCCATATATAAAAGTAAGATTAGCGCTAATCCTATTACTTTTAGGGGATGGGATAAATGATGCTGGTGTGGCGAGGGCCTGGCACCAGATCAGGTTGTTCTAATTTCAGGACTGAATATATATTTTGATTGTAAATATTGAGTTCTGAAGTTGGGATTTACCCCCCTCGGACAGGTGGATACGGGACACGACCCCGTTGACCCGTCTGCGTGTAGACTCCCTGAGGCTTGTACCTCTATGTCAGAAAAGCGGACGTTAAACCCTATTCACTCACTCACTCAACTGAATAAATATGAATTCCAGGATGTACCTCAATTTGTCCTACAACATAAATATTATATTACCGATAAATGTCTTCATAAAATTTTATAAATTTTGTTCAGATTTGAATAAATGATGTTTTTTATTTACTACAACGAGTTGTGTTGTTTAAAGTAGTGTGTGCACAGTATACACCAGTCTTATATAAATAGGTTACCCAAGTAACTACTTCAAAGGCATAATCGACATTCGAATTGACGGATTTTGTCGGTTCTGCGTCATGTAGCTTAGTTTAAAGCAGCGTGAAGTCAAACCAATAAAAATCCGCCAATTCAGTGAATCAATTCTTATCCGGTTTCACAATAAATCGTGAGTGGGAGGTTCTAAGGGAAGTTACTCTCGATTTTTGAAGTTCGGTAACCTATTTTTCAGACTGGTGTATTGAGGGTGGGACAACGATTGGAAATTCAAGACTGGTAGAACAGTAGCCAATTTCATCAAAATTTTCTAGCAATGTATACTTTGTGGGAGAAATTTTCAATTTAAGGATATTAATTTTGATTATACTGAATTTATTACATTATCACAGCCATTTTGGCTGTGATAATGTAATAAATTCAGTATAATAATTCTCGTACTTTAATCATGAAATATATGCAGTCGTTATTTCTATATGAAATAATGCATTTCGGGAAAAATTAAATGATTACTCCCTCAAAGTATACTTTGCTAGATAAGTATGCTTAGCCAATTTGATGAAATCAGCTACAGATCTTGAATCTTGTGGATCCCCAGTTGGTCTTGTATCAGCTACAATAATTCGCCTCCGATATGTTATCTACGGCTACAATTTGACCCATTCAAAAAATGTGAGCAACCGGAGTGCATACCCCAAACCTGTTGCATGTAGGTCAAAATTTAGTAAACTGTATATTTTATACCTTTAAACAAATAATCTTTGATGTAGAACTAGTAAGTTGCCAAAAATAATAGAACAGGGAAATCAGTTTCCCATGGAAGTCATCTTTTCTCTTGTTGTTGTTCAACATTCAACATAACGAAATGAAGCTTTCAAATTTACAAGATATACATGTAAATGTCAGATAAACACCTTGTTCTTTATTAATAATTTATTGACACAGCTTGGACAGTTTTATATCGCTAACATATCAAACACGCCGGATAACCGATTGCAAAAATCACTCTTCCATGTGTTACATTAAAGAGATAGGGTTAAATTGCTACCCTCGCAAGAGGTATGGAGCGGGGTAGCAATTTTGTTTCCAATCTTGTATGTAGTTGTGATTGGAGAAATTGGGTTTATAGGATTTGTGAACAGTATTACTCCTGATCAAATACGTACTCCGTAGCCTCATAATGATCTATATGGCTTGTTAGAAGCATGACGGGTGTTTCATTGATGGAATGGCGAACAGTGCAGATCCTGATCAGACTGTGCGAATGCACAGGCTGATCTGGATCTACACTGGTCGCAATACTATAACCAACATTTCTCCAGTCACAGCCTCATATCAAGATTCATAGTGTAACTGGTTCTACTCAGTCACTCAACTGTTGATGTTTGTTTGTTTGTCTGTTGGGGTTTAACGGCCTATCAACATCTAAGGTCATTTAAGGCCGGGTCAATGGGTTTAGTACTAAATCCCATATATTACATGTTCAAGTACATGTACAAATGGGGGGGGGGGGATCCTAAAATCAGAACTGGATATTTACAATAAAAAAAATAATATATATACGGTATATTCAGCCCTGAAATCAGAATAATCTTGATCGGATGCCAGGTCCTCGCCACACCAGAATCACTTGGCCCCCTCCCAAAAGCAGTAGGATCAGTAATAATCTTACTACTTTTATAATGGGCAATAACCCAATTCAACTCCCAGGTAACAAAAGAGCCAAAGATAAAAACGTACTGGGTCAAACCAGGCAAATAAATCGTGATTCCTATAAGGAGGAACCCCACCAATAATTTACACCATCACACTCGACTGTTGAATGTTGCATGGTCATATGCATGGTGAAAAAAGCCACCTTTCAATGATTGCGACCAGCATAGCCACAGATCAGCCTGCGCATTCATTAAGACGATAATCCTACTGAGTCACCAAGATCTACAATTGTTTCATTGTTGTAAGGTACCTTTTCTCAAACAGTAGCCCAGCCCATGTATACCATAAATACCATAAGACCCACAATCATATATGGGCTACCAGTTGAGGAAACGTACCTTAGCAGATCGGGCCAGCTAGATTGGCATAAATACCATAAGACCCACATTCATATATGGGCTACCGGTTGAGGAAACGTACCTTAGCAGATCGGGCCAGCTAGATTGGCATAAATACCATAAGACCCACATTCATATATGGGCTACCAGTTGAGGAAACGTACCTTAGCAGATCAGGCCAGCTAAATTGGCATAAATACCATAAGACCCACATTCATATATGGGCTACCGGTTGAGGAAACGTACCTTAGCAGATCGGCCAGCCACTAGATTTGGCATAAATACCATAAGACCCACATTCATATATGGGCTACCAGTTGAGGAAACGTACCTTAGCAGATCAGGCCGGCTAAATTAGCATAAATACCATAAGACCCACATTCATATATGGGCTACCAGTTGAGGAAACGTACCTTAGCAGATCAGGCCAGCTAGATTGGCATAAATACCATAAGACCCACATTCATATATGGGCTACCAGTTGAGGAAACGTACCTTAGCAGATCAGGCCAGCTAAATTGGCATAAATACCATAAGACCCACAATCATATATGGGCTACCGGTTGAGGAAACATACCTTAGCAGATCGGGCCAGCTAGATTGGCCAGAAATACCATAAGACCCACAATCATATATGGGCTACCGGTTGAGGAAACGTACCTTAGCAGATCAGGCCAGCTAGATTGGCCATAAATACCATAAGACCCACAATCATATATGGGCTACCGGTTGAGGAAACATACCTTAGCAGATCGGGCCAGCTAGATTGGCCAGAAATACCATAAGACCCACAATCATATATGGGCTACCGGTTGAGGAAACGTACCTTAGTAGATCGGGCCAGCTAGATTGGCATAAATACCATAAGACCCACAATCATATATGGGCTACCGGTTGAGGAAACGTACCTTAGCAGATCAGGCCAGCTAGATTGGCCATAAATACCATAAGACCCACAATCATATATGGGCTACCGGTTGAGGAAACATACCTTAGCAGATCGGGCCAGCTAGATTGGCCAGAAATACCATAAGACCCACAATCATATATGGGCTACCGGTTGAGGAAACGTACCTTAGTTAATCGGAGGCCAGCTAATTGGCATATACCATAAGACCCACAATCATATATGGGCTACCGGTTGAGGAAACGTACCTTAGCAGATCGGGCCAGCTAGATTGGCATAAATGCCATAAGACCCACAATCATATATGGGCTACCGGTTGAGGAAACGTACCTTAGCAGATCGGGCCAGCTAGATTGGCATAAATACCATAAGACCCACAATCATATATGGGCTACTGGTTGAGGAAACGTACCTTAGTAGATCGGGAGCCAGCTAATAGGCATAAATACCATAAGACCCACAATCATATATGGGCTACCGGTTGAGGAAACGTACCTTAGTAGATCGGGCCAGCTAGATTGGCATAAATACCATAAGACCCACAATCATATATGGGCTACCGGTTGAGGAAACGTACCTTAGTAGATCGGGCCAGCTAGATTGGCATAAATACCATGTCACAGTCAGATATAGTGGGTGGCAGGTAGGAGAATGCAATGGGTAATTTAACGATCAGGGTTCATCCTTACCGGAATTCCGACTAGAGACCTGGTTTGGCCCTCACATACGTCTTAGGCATTTTGTATACGACAGTTGAATCTGGTTATACCCCTTATGTGAGTACATGTATTACGATTATTCGTAATTCTATTTTAGGGGAAGGGGTCAAGTGACTTTGGTGTGGTATGGACCTGGCATCACGTCAGGTTATTCTAATTTCAGGGCTGAATATATTTTTTCTCAATGTATATATTCAGTTCTGATTTTGGGATTTTTCCCTCAATTCAGCAGGTTAAAACAGAATCGAACCTGTTTGCCCGGCCTTACATGACCGTAACTGTTGATAGGCAGTTAAACATCAATAAACAAACAACACAGTCAGATATACACACTGAACTGACAATATTCCTCTGCTCTTAATCTTATGGTATTTATGGCCAATCTAGTTCGCCCAATCTGCTAGTGTTCTCAGGCAATCAGATTAGTAACTTTACTGGTAAATAGAAGAAATACAGGTCATTTAGTGATGGCGACCACTGGGTGTACATTGGTCGTAGGTGGGTGGAAGGTGGGCGCAAGCGATGGTTAACTTAACGATCGGGGTTCAGCCTTACCGGAATTCCGACTGGAGACCTGATTTAGCACTCACATACGTCTTTAGCATTTTGTATGTGACAGTTGAATCTGGTTATACCCCTTATGGGAGTATTACGATTATTCGTAATCCTATTTTAGGGGAAGGGGCCAAGTGACTTTGGTGTGGTATGGACCTGCCATCAGGTCGGGTTATTCTAATTTCAGGGCTGAATATATTTTTTCTCGATGTAAATATTCAGTTCTGATTTTGGAATTTTCCCCCCAATGCAACAGGTTAAAATTGGATCGAACCTGTTTGCCCGGCCTTACATGACCTTAGCTGTTGATAGGCCGTTAAACACCAAGAAACAAACAAACAAACAAACAAACATTGGTCATAAAGGTCATAAGCCCATTTCTCTGTTTGTCACAGTTAGATATATACACTGAACTTACAATATTCTTCTTTCTCTGAAAGCACAATAAACCACAATATCCTGGTTTGGAGCAAGGTGCTCTTAGCAGAGCAGGTCAGTTGGCGTCAAGTGTAAATCCAGGAAATTCTGGCATGAATCCTGGTAAGAATAATTCACCATTGATGTGTGAATCCCGGTAAGAATGGAATCACCATTGAGGTGTGAAGGTGTGAATCCCTGTGAGAATGGAATCACCATTGAGGTGTGAATCACGGTAAGAATGGAATCACCACTGAGGTGTGAATCACGGTAAGAATGGAATCACCATTGAGGTGTGAATCCCGGTAAGAATGGAATCACCATTGAGGTGTGAAGGTGTGAATCCCGGTAAGAATGGAATCACCATTGAGGTGTGAATCACGGTAAGAATGGAATCACCATTGAGGTGTGAATCACGGTAAGAATGGAATCACCATTGAGGTGTGAAGGTGTGAATCATGGTAAGAATGGAATCACCATTGAGGTGTGAAGGTGTGAATCACGGTAAGAATGGAATCACCATTGAGGTGTGAAGGTGTGAATCCCGGTAAGAATGGAATCACCATTGAGGTGCGAAGGTGTGAATCCCGGTAAGAATGGAATCACCATTGAGGTGTGAAGGTGTGAATCCCGGTAAGAATGGAATCACCATTGAGGTGTGAAGGTGTGAATCCCGGTAAGAATGGATTTACCATTGAAGTGTGAAGGTGTGAATCCCGGTAAGAATTGAATAACCATTGAGGTGTGAAGGTGTGAATACCGGTAAGAATGGAATCGCCATTGAGGTGTGAAGATGTGAATCCCGGTAAGAATGGATTTACCATTGAGGTGTGAAGGTGTGAATGACGGTAAGAATGGAATCGCCATTGAGGTGTGAAGGTGTGAATCCCGGTAACAATGGATTTACCATTGAGGTGTGAAGGTGTGAATCATGGTAAGAATGGAATCACCATTGAGGTGTGAAGGTGTGAATCCCGGTAAGAATGGATTTACCATTGAGGTGTGAAGGTGTGAATCCCGGTAACAATTGAATAACCATTGAGGTGTGAAGGTGTGAATACCGGTAAGAATGGAATCGCCATTCAGGTGTGAAGATGTGAATCCCGGTAAGAATGGATTTACCATTGAGGTGTGAAGGTGTGAATCACGGTAAGAATGGAATCGCCATTGAGGTGTGAAGGTGTGAATCCCGGTAAGAATGGATTTACCATTGAGGTGTGAAGGTGTGAATCACGGTAAGAATGGAATCACCATTGAGGTGTGAAGGTGTGAATCCCGGTAAGAATGGATTTACCATTGAGGTGTGAAGGTGTGAATCCCGGTAAGAATTGAATAACCATTGAGGTGTGAAGGTGTGAATACCGGTAAGAATGGAATCGCCATTGAGGTGTGAAGATGTGAATCCCGGTAAGAATGGATTTACCATTGAGGTGTGAAGGTGTGAATCCCGGTAAGAATGGAATCACCATTGAGGTGTGAAGGTGTGAATCCCGGTAATAATGGAGTTACCATTGAGGTGTGAAGGTGTGAATCACGGTAAGAATGGAATCACCATTGAGGTGTGAATGTGTGAATCCTGGTAAGAATAGAATCACCATTGAGGTGTGAAGGTGTGAATCCCGGTAAGAATGGAATCACCATTGAGGTGTGAATCACGGTAAGAATGGAATCGCCATTGAGGTGTGAAGGTGTGAAAATCCCGGTAAGAATGGAATCGCCATTGAGGTGTGAAGGTGTGAATTGTGAATCCCGGTAAGAATGGATTTACCACTGAGGTGTGAATTCCAGTAAGAATGATTTCACGATTCAGGTGTGAATCCATTGAGGTGTGAATCCTGGAAAGAATGGATTTACCATTAAGGTGAGAATCCCGGTAAGAATGATTTCACCATTCAGGTTAGCTACAATAATAATTCACCTCCGATACATTAATGTGAGCAACCGAAGTGCATACACAAACCTGTTGCATGTACGTGTATTTCAAAATTTAGTAAACTGTATATTGTATACCTTTAAACAAATAATCCATTTTTAGCTGACTATTCGAAGAATAGTTAGAGCTTATGTAGTCACCCCGGCGTCGGCGTCACCATCACGTCTTGGTTAAGGTTTTTAGTCAAGCTTGTATATGGAATACTCCTGGCCCTACACCCACCATACTTGGACAACTTCACCCTGACCTATATTTGACCTTCACCTACATTTAACCTTGAATTACTTAGTTAATTCCCCTTGGTTAAGGTTTTTAGTCAACCTTGGTTAAGGTTTTTAGTCAAACTTGTACATGGAATACTATTGTGCATATAGACACCATACGTGGACAACCTTTTCTCATAGGGATGTACATCAATAACCCCTGATATATAGTTTACCTTGACCTACATTTCCTCTTGAATTACTTACTTAATTCTCCTTGGTTAAGGTTTTTAGTCAAGCTTGTAGATGGAATACTCCTGGCCCTACACCAACCATACTTGAACAACTTCATCTTCTACTGATGTACATCAACAACACCTGACCTATGTTTGACCTTGACCTGCATTTAACCTTGAATTACTTAGTTAATTCCCATTGGTTAAGGTTTTTAGTCAAGCTTGTACATGGAATACTATTGTGCATACATACACCATACTTGGACAACCTTTTCTCATAGGGATGTACATCAATAAACCCTGATCTATATTTGACCTTGACCTACATTTCCTCTTGAATTACATACTTAATTCCCCTTTGTTGAGCTTTTTAGTCAACCTTGTAGATGGAATACTCCTGGCCCTACACCCACCATACTTGGACAACTTCATCTCCTAGTGATGTACATCAACAATCCCTGACCTATATTTGACCTTCACCGGTTTTTAGTCAACCTTGGTTAAGGTTTTTAGTCAAGCTTGTACATGGAATACTCTTGTGCATACAGACACCATACTTGGACAACATACATGGTAACATGGAGTGTTCAATATCTCAATCAGAATCTGAGTGGAACCATTCAAAATTGGACACCCTGGGAACAGCCCATGGTGTTTAGTTTTGAGATGTTCCACTGTAGAAAGTTTTCAGGTTAGATGGTAATATCAGTAAATGAACTCACTAATTTGTGACATCACAACACCTCATTCTGAAAACTGTACACCGATTCTGTTTCACTCGTCTCAGTTGATACATAGATAACAATCTCATTTGTGTGTCCCATAATCTGAATCTCCTGATTACTTTTTTCTGAATTTCCAATACCGTGTACAGTGTCTTGCACAATTTCCACTTGTTGCATATTTTCCCGCATGTCTCCAATCTCTCCATTTTCATTCAGTATTTCAATCTCTTGCATATTTTCATTCAAGTCTCCAATCTCTTGTCCATTTTCATGTGATATTTCAATCTCTTGTCCATGTGATATTTCAATCTCTTGTATATTCTGTTGCGATATTTCACTCTCTTGTCCGTCTTCATTTGATATTTCAATCTCTCGTATATTTTCATGTGATATTTCAATCTCTTGCATATTATGTTCATGCATGTGTTCTGTCGCAATTTCTTCCATAATATCAACCGCTTCTACATTTCCTTGTAGATGATCAATTTCTTTCCCGATTTCTTCTTGATTTTGAATACTACTCTCCTGTGAATTTTCTATTTCTTCTTCAAATCCTCCACTCTTTGTTATTTCAATATGTTGAGTATCCACTTTTACATGTATATCACCTTTATCTCTCACATCATTCATATCATTGGCTTCATCGCCAGTTATTTTTTTACATTTCTCTTTCATTCTTGTAAGCTTTTTCTCTCTGTTGATATTGTCTTTTATCACTTTCGCTTCTTTCTTTTCCATCCTATGTTTTCTCCACATGTGCTTGAAGTATGGACCGTTGGACAAAAACCCGTGCCCACAAATTGGACAATGGAAATTTTTGATACCGGTGTGCTGCTTTTCATGTTTTCGCTGATCGTAAACGTTTTTGAACAGCAAGGGGCAGTAGTCACATTTAAATGTCTTTGCCATGTGGGTATCCCTGTGGAACTGCAAAGATAGAATATAGAGACTAGCTGGCTAGTGTATTTTGATATCACGTTTATCAGACAAAGCTAGGAAATGTGTAGGAATTCCGAGGCTTGCAGAGGAATTCCTA
>CM055270.1:12930422-12952279 GCA_029237695.1 Conchocele bisecta | reverse complement strand
GAATGTGGATTTGTCACAGGGTGGCAGAGGACCATTGGAGCAATGCGTGTGTGAAATGTGAAGCAGATCCGAGCAAGGAAACAGAAATTATAAGCCATTTACCCGAGCGTTAAGGTTTCGGGACGTACGTACGTACGTACGCCGGTAACATTATATGCCCCCCTCACCATTCGGTGGCGGGAGCATACAAACAGCAGACGGCAAAGGGTTAAATATCGCACATCTTCAAATTTCACGGCTTATCTCCAATATACCGTAAGTGGAATGGACTATAGTGTTTAACCCTTAAAAGGCGGGAAACAAATATTGTCATCAGGCAGGGCTCCAGATAAGGAATTAGTAATTGAGTATTGTTACTCCAACATTTCTGAAGCAATTGGGTATTTCAACATTTTAATAGTGGGTAAAATTAAATCACACTACTGTTTACACATCAACAGAGAGCAATTATTGAATAGTTTGTTTCGAAATGAAAATATATCTTGGCATTACATTAGAATTATCTCCAAGAAATACCAAGATGTGTTTTCATGGAAAAATATGCTATATTTGTGGTCCGTTTATTGTTTTCTGCAGCATGATAAAGATACCACAATTGTTCTCATTGCTTTTTGATACTCACTACTTCTGATTTCAATTGGGTTTATGGCAATTTTAATTCGGTATTTACGCAAATACGCAGCTGATCTGGAGCTCTGATCAGGGGGCCGTTTCACTAAACTTTGTACGACTAAAATGTTCGTAAGTGCAAAATTATGATAGCCTGTAAATTTCACATTAACCATGTTTTCTTGTAAACAATTATTGGATTTACATTTATTGAGGATATGCAGCCTATGCTCAATAAATGTAAATCTATCAACTGAAATTTATAGACGATCCTAAATTTGCACTTACGAACATTTTAGTCATTTTGTACAAAGTTTAGTGAAACGGGCCCCTGATGTTTTTCAAATTGTCCTATTTCTCAACAAAAACATATTTTTTCCAGCACAGAAGAATCATCTCCCGTGGAGATGATTTTCATGTTCTGACAAAACGTGTTTATATTAAAAAGAAAATTGAAAAACTAGAAAATGTGTTCATAGAACACGGATGCCCCACATATCGCTTTGATAATAATAAAGGAGGTCAAATTCCAAGTGAAATTTTTTTTTTACCTGAGCGTTAAAGTTTTTGAAGCACCAAGTATGTGACCTTGACCCTGGGCTTGGCGGGGGCAGGACGAACGTGGATTTAGCACAGGGCAGCAGCGGACCATTAGAGCAATGCGTATATGAAGTATGAAGCTGATCCGTGAAAGGGAACAGAAATTATAAGATATTTACCTGAGCGTTAAAGTTTTTGAAGCACCAAGTATGTGACCTTGACCCTGGGCTTGGCAGGGGCAGCACGAACGTGGATTTGGCACAGGGCAGTAGAGGACCATTAGAGCAATGCGTATATGAAAAATGAAGCTGATCCGTGAAAGAAAACAGAAATTATAAGATATTTACCTGAGCGTTAAAGTTTTTGAAGCACTAAGTATGTGACCTTGACCCTGGGCTTGACGGGGGCAGGACGAATGTGGATTTGGCACAGGACAGTAGAGGACCATTAGAGAAATGCGTATATGAAGTATGAAGCTGATCCGTGCAAGGAAACAGAAATTATAAGATATTTACCCGAGCGTTAAAGTTTTTGAAGCACCAAGTATGTGACCTTGACCCTGGGCTTGGCAGGGGCAGGACGAACGTGGATTTGGCACAGGGCGGTAGAGGACCATTAGAGCAATGCATATATGAAATATGAAGCTGATCCGTGAAAGAAAACAGAAATTATAAGATATTTACCCGAGCGTTAAAGTTTTTGAAGCACTAAGTATGTGACCTTGACCCTGGGCTTGGCGGGGGCAGGACGAACGTGGATTTGACACAGGACGGTAGAGGACCATTGGAGCAATGTGTATATGAAATATGAAGCAGATCGGTCGAAGGATGAAGAAATTATGAGACATTTACATTTACTATCGTGGTGGGGCATAAAAAAGGCAGACAACACAATTTAATTAAAGGATTAAAGGCTCGCCCACACAGAATAGCATAGGGATACACAGATGATATATTGGGGTTTGAAAAAATGGTAACATCGCGACATCTTTCATGCGCTATAAAACGCAAACAAAAGACTCGCCATCTTCCATTTCCCAGAATTCTGTGTTTACATTCCACGTCGCGTCGTTCTCCACCATCTTCCATTTCCCAGCATTCTGTGTTTACATTCCACGTTGTTCGCTGACATCACTGATTATCACAATAATGTGGGTGGGGTGTATAAAATTATCACAGATTGATTTGGCACTAACGTGTTAGACGTGTACGACACTAGACGTTGAGAGTTCACTTCTGCTAAATGTTGCGTCATGAGCTTGAAGAATTGGATTAACACGCCGGCCATTGCTTGGTCTATCACAGCCTGCGGTAGCCAACCCTGCAAAGGAGAGAGTGAACGCGATAGAGTTCATTCAACTAGCATTTTGAAACACCGGATTTATTTCCCGAGATGTGGAAATCCGACAAAGAAACTCTCGGGGAAAAAAAAAGAGTTTCTTTGTCGGGTTTACACATGTATAAGGGAAATAAATCTGGTATTTCAAAATGGTAATGGAATAAATTGTATATTACATGTTCTGCGAAAAATATGAAATTTAATCTTAGACTAGCATATGAATTGTTTCTTCGCTGGAAATGACGCCAAAACGCGACGTCAATTACGTCTGGCGAATGCCTAGGAGGAAATATTTCCTTTAAGGAAATAAATCCCTCCAGAATCACGGTAAATTACTGGGTAGCATGCAATATAATGGTTTAACATCCCAGAGAAAATTGTCTACTGACAGACGGACGTTCTTACAGTACTATACTTATGTGGCTTATCACATGTTAGATATTAGCCACATAAAACGATTTTTAGCCACATAAAAGGATTTTTTAGGTGGCTAATTGTAACCAACCCTATCCTTTACCAAGTCCATAACCCTGTGGGGCTAGCCACATAAGTACCCTAATGTGTGCCCGGACGGACAGACGGACGGACAGGGTAAACACTATATGCCACCAACAACTATCGTTGCAGTCGCATAATAAATCAACTGTATTCAAGTCAATACTCATTGTAAATATCTTTACTAATATTCAGTGGCGCATGTGTTAAACAAGAGGGCGATGGTGGCCCTAATTCGCTCACCTGACTCCATGAACACCAGAGGAGAATGTGACATTGAGTTCATGTGTTTTAAAAATAATTGTGCTATTTTTAGATGGCGGTTATTTCTTAGATTAAGCGATGACTCTCATTTTACCAAATCTGAAAATGCTTCACCCAAGGATCTTAACTTACTATGAAGTTTGGCCAGCATCGGCCATGTGGTTCCTGAGAAAAAGACGTTCAAAAATCTTGAATAAATGGACCTTTTGGAGGCCATCATGGATGACATAATCATCCGATTCTGACAAATATTGCACCAGAGCAATCGCCTCATCGAAACCATCAATTTCATATATGACATGAGCATTTGGTCATTTGGTCAAAAATAAAATTTGACCCCACGGGTCACGCCCATTTTTGACCCCAGGGTCACCATTTTAACACCTTTGAAAGAGCATTCTACGTCGATCATTCCTACCAAGTTTCGTCGAAATCCGGCTGGCAGCTCATGAGAAGAATATTTTTTAAGAATTTGTGCTATTTTTAGACGGCGGCCATCTTGGATTAGCGACGACCTCCGTTTTTAACAAATCTGAAAAGGTTTCACCCATGAACCATAACTGTGAAGTTTGGCCACCATGGGCCAAGCGGTTCGTGTGAAGAAGAATTTTGAAATCTGTAATAAAAGAACGACCTTTTGGTGGCCATCTTGGATGACATGACCATCCAATTTCGACAAAAAATGTACCAGAGCGATCGCCTCTTTGATACCTTCAATTTGATATAGACATGACCATATTCGGTCAAAAATAAAATTTGACCCTAATTTGACCCCACGGGCCACGCCCATTTTTGACCCCGGGGTCACCATTTTAACAACTTTGAAAGAGCATTGTACATCGATCATTCCTACCAAGTTTCGTCGAAATCAGGCTGGCGGTTCATGAGAAGAAGATTTTTTAAGAATTTGTGCTATTTTTAGACGGCGGCCATCTTGGATTAGCGATGACCTCCGTTTTAACAAATCTGAAAAGGCTTCACCCATGGACCATAACTGTGAAGTTTGGCCACCATGGGCCAAGCGGTTCGTGTGAAGAAGACTTTTGAAATCTCTAATAAAAGAACCACCTTTTGACCTTTCGGCGGATGACATGACCATCCAATTTCGACAAAAAATGTACCAGAGCGATCGCCTCTTTGATACCTTCGATTTTATATAGACATGACCATATTCGGTCAAAAATAATATTTGACCCTAATTTGACCCCACGGGACACGCCCATTTTTGACCCCGGGGTCACCATTTTAACAACTTTGAAAGAGCATTGTACATCGATCATTCTTACCAAGTTTCGTCGAAATCCGGCTGGCAGTTCATGAGAAAAAGATTTTTAAAAATTTGTGCTATTTTTAGATGGTGGCCATCTTGGATTAGCGACGACCTCCGTTTTAACAAATCTGAAAAGGCTTCACCCATGGACCATAACTGTGAAGTTTGGCCACCATGGGCCTAGCGGTTCATGTGAAGAAGAATTTTGAAATCTCTAATAAAAGAACAACCTTTTGACCTTTTGGCGGCCGTCTTGGATGACATAACCAGAAAATGCACCAGAGTGATCGCCTCGTTGATACCTTCGATTTGATATATGACATGACCATATTCAGTCAAAAATAAAATTTGACCCCACGGGCCACGCCCATTTTTGACCCCGGGGTCACCATTTTAACAACTTTGAAAGAGCATTGTACATCGATCATTCCTACCAAGTTTTGTCGAAATCTGGTTGGTGGTTCTTGATTTTTGAAGAATTTGTGCTATTTTTAGACGGCAGCCATCATGGATTACGTAATGACGTCATTTTAACAATTTTGTCATCCCCCTACCTAAGGACCATGACCATGAAGTTTGGTGACTATAGGCCCAATGGTTATCGAGGAGAAGACGTTTGAAAATGTTCACGGACGACGGACACATTGCGGTAACAATAGCTCACATGAGCTTCGCTCAGGTGAGCTAAAAAGCATGACAGGTTGTGTTTTTTTTGTCATTCAATATTTTATTTCTCAATACCTTACAGAACAAAAATACAATTACATATATGAGCATGGCATTACATTTTTTTATAGTGCATATACAACAAAACACAATATATACGGCATATATATTCGGCATGTGTGGCCGCGATTGGAGGAAAAGGGTTTATGGGACTTTGTGTTTCAATGATGCAATGGCGAACAGTGTAGATCCTGATCAGACTGCGGTTGCACAGGCTGATCTGGATCTACACAGGTCGAAAAACACTTTAGAGAATAAGCCACACGAGATAAGCTGTAATAAGCATATATTTATTGAGTTTCATAAATCCTTTTGAGTGATTGATTCTGTATGTGGTTATGACTGGAGAAATGCGACTTATGGTATTTGTGACCTGTTTAAATCCAGATCACGCTGTGTATTCGTATTATTCGCCAGCAAATGATTGATTTGGGATTTTACACCCATTCAACAGCCAGGTCATATGTATCTGTGACTGGAGAAATGAGGCATATGGGTTTCGCTACCAGTATAGATCCAGATCGTCCTGTGTCCGCATTTTATCACGTCAACACAGCGCGTATGTGCCGTGAAACACGGTGCCGTGAAACATTTTGATATCCTGTCAATACAATTTTTGCATTTTACAACCATTTGTAGGTGTTGACGGGATAAAGAGAATAGTAGGTTAGTGCCGTAAATGGGAAAAAATATCTGGCGCGGCACGGAAACGGGATGTGCTCGGCAGAGCCTCGCCCATCCCGTTTCCTGAGCCTTGCCAGATATTTGTTCCCATTCACGGCACTAACCTATATTCTCTATATTCACAAGCAACGGAATGATTTATTGATTTATTTCAGTATTGGTATTTTACATCCATTCAACAGCAAGGTCATATGCATCAGTGATTGGAGAAATGGGGCTTATGGGTTTTGCTACCAGTATAGATCCAGATCAGCCTGCGCATCCGCATTATTCATCAGGCTTTGACAAAACTTTGTACGACTAAAATGTTTGTAAGTGCAAAATTATGATAGTCTGTAAATTTCAGATAAACAAAGTTTTCTTGTAAACAATTATTGGATATACATTCATTGAGCATAGGATGAAATTTCCAGATGATCCTAAAATTTGCACTTTACGAACAATTTAGTCGTACAAAGTTTAGTTTTCTTGTAAACAATTATTGGATTTACATTTATTGAGCATAGCCTATGCTCAATAAATGTAAATCCATCAATTGAAATTTTCAGACGATTCTAAATTTGCACTTACGAACATTTTAATCGTACGAAGTTTAGTGAAACGGCCCCCAGCAAAGGATTTATTTATTTATTGTGATTTTACGTCCGTTAACCAAGGTCATATGCGTTTGTGACTGGAGAAAGAAATGGGGCTTTATTGGATTTGCAACCAGTGTAGATTCAGATCAATGTGCGCATCCATATTATTCACCAGCAACAGTTGCCAATTACCCTCTTTTATACATACAAACTCTTAAATTACATTAAATTAATTACCTTTAAATTGGAATTAACTATCCACGTGAATAGGCACTGGTTCGGTTCACTGGGTACGGACTCGAAGGACCAGCCTCCTGGGCCGTTATCTCCCCTGGAAGATATTAATAGCTTTAAGCCATTGCAGCTGCAGTCAAAGACAAAGGATAGAATTTATTCGTTGAAATATCAGATTATTTTGTTTATTTCTTGTTAAAAAATCTGATTAAATGTGTGTTGGATATTTCTTCATAAAAATATATGTTGTTACCATCTCGATGAGACGGTTCAAATGAGTGGTAACAACATATACTTTCGAGGAACAATAAAATAATTTAAAGATTTTTTTCTGGAAAAGTTGACAAAAAGTAAAGGAAATAGGTAATTTTATTGAAGAAAGTCACATTACTTTTGAGAAGGTCATATAGAGACGGGGGCCTCAGTTTCAAGACTCATTCAAAAGACCAGTGGGATGGAATTAATATGAAAAGTATTTTTTCATGCCTAGGGCCTGATTGAACCGACAACCTCCGGGATTGAAGTCCATTACTTTAACTACTATCTGTTCCACGTTTTTCTGCTGACAAACTTTTGGCTATTAAACACATTAAATCTAAAAATATATTTAAATGTATTTTAAAAATTTATTTGATGAAATTCTATCAAATATTAATTTTAACAGGGGGGCAAAAGAGGTGGAAACAGTGGGGGAGGAGTCAAAAAACAAAACATTTTGGAAATTGACTCACAAACGTGGCTAGATAGCTTGGAAATAATGTAAATAAGAAAACAAGTTACATTTTGAAAATCGGTCCACAAATAAAAAAAATATATAAAAAAAGATATAATTTTAGCCCTCATGTTAAATTCCCATAGGAAAAAAATCTTTTTTTTTCGGAAAAAAATCGTTTTTTTTTTTTTCGCAATAATAAAATCAATATTTGATGGAATTTCTTCAAATATTTATTTTTGGGGAGGGCGACTTTTTTGTTATTGATGAAAAACTACTTACATTAAATATATTTTAAGATTTAATGGCCAAAAGTTTGTCGGCAGCAAAACACGGAACAGACACTATACTCTGTTTCACGAAAGGTGCCCAAATTTTGCGGCCATATAAACAATTCAAAAACAATATTTTTTTCGATAATATTGAATTAAAGGAAAATTTATTTAAGAGAGCTTCTTTTTATTTCGTGAAATTGGGTCAAATATTTATTTTATTGCGAAAAAATTTTTTATGGGGATTTAACAAGGGGAATTTTTTTAGAATTTCAGAAATACTGGAGCGATTTTTTAAATTGAACTTTTGTTTTCTTAGTTAGATCATTTCCAAGCTATCTATTCAAAAAGCCAATTTCCAAAATTTTTCATTTTTTGACTCCTCCCACAGCTCATCCACCTCTTTTTCCCCATGTTAAATTCCCATAGAGAAATCAATTTTTCGTAATAAAACCAATATTTGACAAAATTTCACGAAATAAAAAGAGGGCTCATTCTTAAATTTTCCTTTAATTTAATATTATCGAAAAAAATAAAAAATATTGTTTTTGAATTGTTTATATGGCCGTAAAATTTGGGCAGCTTTCGTGAAACAGACAGTATCGTTCAATCCACCCCATACGGGTATAGTATAATACCAACCAACAACATACCTGACATATTTCTTCTGCGCGGCATATCGGGAGAGTGGCGCCAATATTTATAGACAAATATTTCCCACCGCGCTCGTACCAATGGCGCGCGTTAATGAAGTCTCGCGCCGATACAAGGCCGCCGGCAGCTTCGGCCGCGATGTTATATGTTAGGACTGTGTTGTCATCAATCTCCTGTATGTCCTGAAAGGGGAGATAATCTATTTGAACTAGAAAATGTGTTCATAGAACACGGATGCCCCACATATCGCTTTGATAATAAATGAGGCCAAATTTACCCGAGTGTTAAAGTTTCGTGACGGATGGACGGACGGACGGACGGACGACGGACAAGGGTAACACTAAATGCCCCCTCCACTATCGTGGTGGGGCATACAAATTGTTGATTCTTATATTAGGACATGTCTGTTATTGCCCCTGCAAAACAACATCTGTAGAAGATTGATTTTCTAACAGAGTTAACCCTTACACCGCTATCTTAATTATTTGTCGTCTGCTGTTTATTTTCCATTTTCCATTTTTATCATTAAAAACATGCTTTGACAGCACTTTAGAATAATTTACAACATGGTTTGACAGCACTTAAATCATTTCAAGTGCAGCGGTCTAAGGGTTAAGGCTTGGTAGATTTGTTTGTAAGTTGAAGATTTGCTAGCATAGGTGAAGATTTGCAGGCATAGTTGAAGATTTACAGGTATAGTTGAAGAGTTGCAGGTATAGTTGAAGATTGCTAGTACATTGTATAGTTGAAGATTTGCGCAAAAGCACTTATACAATTTTGGTTTCGTTCGCAGATGGAGGCATAATGGGTGGTTCTTAATGTGGGAGGAAACCGGAGTATCTGGAGGAAATCCGATCTGCGACCAGCACACAATCTCATGTCCTGCCCCAGTACATACCCTCTCTTCCAATATTGTCGTGTTCCATTGCGTGGAGTCGTTTAAACCTGTGATCATCTCCTGCCAGTGATCCTTCGGTGGCATGTTCACTATTCCCTGAAATAAAGGAAAACCTAAATGAGGCTGTGACTGGAGAAATGGAGCTTATGGGATGTGTGACTAGTGTAGATCCAGATCAGTCTTTGCCATTCTGTTATCTAAAAAAATGGAATTTGTTGCTTGTGTAGCTTGTGATGAAATAGCACAGATCTGTAGCCTTATAATGATACATATTAATCATTGATACATATTAATCATTGATACATATTAATCATTAGAAGCATGCCGGGTGTTTCAATGATGGAATGGCGAACAGTGCAGATCCTGATCAGACTATGTGGATGATTTGGGGCCATGTTGCTTGCAAAATCCACAAGCTCTGCGTCTCATAAGCCATATTTGTCCAGTCACAGCCACATATGGTATAAATGGAGCTTTACAATTTTACAATTACTTGTTTCGTTGCTGGTCTTTCTTGATGGAAGAAAACAAGGTATTTCTTGAAGAAAAGAGAAGCCACGAAGGCTGGATTTTCGCAAAGACGTAACATTGAAAATGACCCATTAAAGGTACATGCTCACTCAGTAGGCACAAAATGTTCTTTATGGGATTAAATAAGTGTATAACTGTGTCACTATTCCACCAGTTCTAAACATTACGAGTGCCCGCTATACAAATATAATCATTTTAGTAATATGTATTTTACTGATAGTGACGCGCGGTGGTATCAGGCTATTTTCGTATGCAAATGAGGCATGATATTTTTTAATTATTTATACTAATTAAATGTGTCACCTAAAAAAATATATTTTCAACAGACTATAAAGTATAATAATTGCACATCCAAAATAACTACGTATACAGAGAATAAATATTGACGTCTGTTAGTATTGTAATGAAACACGGTTATCGCCCATGATATCAGTGTGGAAATTCACGTCTCATAAAAAATGGATAATACTGTCGATCAAAACGTGGAGTAATGGTGAATGAATGTTTCTTTTGCCAGAAAATGTCTCAGATGACATCTCTGATATAAAGAACAGTTTGTGCCTACTGCGTGGGCATGTACCTTTAATTGATAGCAGAAAAACGTAGGTCGAGATGAAATGAAGGTGAAATGAAGTGGAAACTAAAAAACTACCGCCTTACAAATTTGCTGAAACACAGCAACTGAACATTTTTAATGAAGCAACTGTATTATGATGCAGTGAAAGCCAATACAAGATTTCGTTAAACTTGATTGCTCAAAACTAAAAATATCGCCCGAAAATGGACCCTTACAAATCTGCTAAACATAGTAACTGAACATTGTGAATGTCGCTGCCACCATCGTCGCCCAACGTCATCAACCCAATAGACGCGATATTTTTTATATAAAAAAAACCCGGCCAAAAACAGCAACACTAACCTGAACTCTAAATATTTTCCTGCCGTATTCCTTCATGTGTTTGCTATGTACGATGCCCTCCTGAAGGGTCTTGCCCAACTCCAGCTTCCAGCCATCCATGTGTAGCATGTCCCACATGGCCACCTTCGCTTGTCGATCAACTTGTGGTACACATCGATTTCCTGCAATACAAGGTCAAGGTCGTTAATGCAAGGGTCTAGAGGTCAAGACAATAAACTTAACATAAAGGTCAGGCTTGTTAGCCGTTCAGCACTATCATGTATCTGGAATGGATTGTTACATGTTACGTAACAATCCATTCCAGATAAATGATAGTGTTAAAGGGTTTTAGACCATTCTCTGTCCATAAACTTTGGGTAACAATCCATTCCAGTAGCCTATTTCATCAACATATAACAAAGTATACTTTTCTAGCAAAGTATACTTTGAGGGAGAAATTTTCAATTTTCGGATAAATTTATTAATTTTTATTATACCAAATTGAACATGATCACAGCCATTTTGGCTGTGATAATGTAATAAATTCGGTATAATAATTCTGCATACTTTTAATCATCAAATATATGCAGTCAGTAGTTCTATATGAAATAATGCATTTCAGGAAAAATCATTGATTACTCCCTCAAAGTATACTTTGCTAGAAAAAGTATACTTTGCAATGTTGGTGAAATCGGCTTATGATAAATGATAGTGTCCATCAACTTTCAGTATACTTCGATTTCCTATAACAGGCATGTAATTTTCATATTTTCGAGAACAAAACACCCGCTTTTCATAAATGGACTTGTCGCAAAATCATTTTGTGACAATTGGATTGGTTGCAAAATTAACATATCACAGTCCATTCCAGTTACTAAGGGGTGAAAGGGTTGAAGTAACTGGAATCTACTGTTCCATGTTAATTTTCAGACTATCCCTTGTCGATCAACTTTTGGTACACATTAAAGGTACATGCCCACTCGATCAGTAGGCACAAAATGTTCTTTATGGGAATTAAATAAGTGTATAATTGTGTCACTATTCCAGCAGTTCTAAACATTACGAGTGCCTGCTTTACAGGTAAAATCATTTAGTACTATTTACTTTACTAATAGTGACGCTCTGTGGTATCAGGCTATTTTCATATGCAAATGAGGCATGATATTTTTTAATTATTTATACTAATTAAATGCGTCACCTGAAAATAATAATATTTCCGACAGATTATAAAGTATGATAATTTCATATCAAAAAATAAATACAGAGTATATAGTACTGTCCGTTAATATGTTAAGGAAACACAGTTATCGCCCCTGATATCAGTAATGGAGTAATGGGGAATGAATGTTTATTTGCCAGAAAATGTCTCCGATGATGTCTCTGATATAAAGGACATTTTGTGCCTACTGACTGGGCATGTACCTTTAATGTCCTGTAAGATATTTCAATCACGTGCACCGACGTCATTTCCCATTAGCCAACCAAATCACTGCGTGTCACTTGATTCGATATTTTAAAAGATGGCGGCTATTATTCATTGATAATGAGGAAGTGAACGTGTTTGATTTTAAAAAGCGAATTTAGGTTAGTGAGACGCGTTTTTAGTGCAGTTTACACTCAAAATATTTAAGATTTATGTTAATGTATTAGCAACTGTAAAATCTATGCCGAAAATCCACCCCAAACAGCGGTTTCAACACGCTGTAGCACGTTGTATAGGCGAGTAACAATTACGACTTTGTGTGGAATCTGGATCTACACTGGTCGCAAAACCCATAAGCCCCATTTCTCCATTCACAGCCAAAAGTTAGATGCATACTAGAAATACTACATGTATTGGGCAGGTCCACTGAGTAAAAAAATAAAAAATAAATATTTCTGGAGCTTCTATTACGAGGTAAACATCCTGAATTAATTATGATGACCGAGTCCATTCCACGAAGTGATGAATGAAAACCATTTAACCTGAACGTATTTAACAGAGCTCCAGTTAAGGTGCGTAATTTGGAGGTAAATTTCTTATTTCTCCATCAAAAATGGCAAGTTGGGAGTCCTTTAGAATCGTCTCATTGAGACGATTCTAAAGCACTCCCAACTTGCCATTTTTGATGAAAAATAACAAAATTTCACCCAAAGTTGGTCAAATTAGGCACCTTAACTGGAGCTCTGATTTAACCCTTACAATTCTGAATTAAATTGTGTCGTTTGGTAGCATTTGAAAATCATTTCCAATGGAAATGATTCTAAAATGCTGCCAAACAATGTTTTTACTGAGAGAAAAGACAAAATATGAATTAACAGCAGACGACTATTTTCGGTTCCCGCATTCTAAGGGTTAAACAATTCTAAGCTCTCCCCATGAGTGGATTTGCTATATTAGTTACATATATGAGACGAGCAATGTGATTTTGTGCGTGATTTTTCATGAAAATATCTACAGAAACTGTAAATGAAGGCGAAAGTCAACAAAATGTTCAAGCAAATGCGGAATAAAAATTCCGCATTTGCTATATGGACACTTTATCAGCTCTCTATGTTAATTGCAGAAATTTTGTAATTATTTTTCCAGGGATATCGCATATCTTGGTAGGTCCAAAAATAAATGGCCCGTCTCATATTTGGCTGTGACTGGAGAAATCGGGCTTATGGAATTTGTTCCCAGTCTAGCTCCTGATCTGATGGCACCCCACTAAAAGTAATAGGATTTAACCCTTTCAAGTAACTGGAATGGATTTTGACATGTTAATTTTTCAACCAATCCAATTGTCACAAAATGATTTTCAGACAAGTCCATTTATGAACAAGAGTTGTCAGAGTACAACGAAGCGCGCCCGGTGGCTGCAAAGGAACCGAGGGCACATTTGAAAACACAACGAGCTGGATAAGGGAAACAAAATTTATGAGCCATTTACCAGAGCGTGTTAAGGTTTCGAGCGTACAAAGTATTTGACCTTGACCCTGGGCTTAGCAGAGGTAGAGGACCCTTGGAGCAATGCGTGTATGAAATATGAAGCAAATCCAAGCAAGGAAACAGAAAATATAGGCCATTTACCCCGAGCTTTTGAGCGTTAAGGTTTCGCGATGCACAAAGTATGTGACCTTGACCCTGGGTTAGAAGGGGCGGCACGGACGTGGATTTACCACAGCGCAGTAGAGGGACCCTTGGAGCAATGCGTGTGTGAAATATGAAGCAAATCCAAGCAAGGAAACAGATAGGCCATTATTATTTTTGAAGACAGACAGACAGACAGATGGATGGACGGATGCCTACAACGCCGAGGGTATGCCATAAGCACTTCTTCCTTTGGAAGGCGCGCTAAAAATGGGTGTTTTTGCTCTCAAAAATATGAAAAATTACTTGCAAAAAAGTGCAAATCCTGATGAGACGGCCGGCTCATCTGGATCTACAATATTTGCCAATACCACTGTGTACAGGCCTGTGGTGTTGAAAGGGTTAATACTACTACTACTCTTACTACTCTTATAGTGCAGATCCTGATCAGACTGCACGGATGCGCATACTGGTCTGAGTGTACACTGGTTGGAAATGCCATACGCCCATTTCTCTCATCACAACCACATTGTGTGGATGCTAACCACAAAAAATGTTTGACATCTGGGGAAGGAAGGTGGGGGAAATTTAATCCCATTTTTAAAAATTAATTTCATCTTTACAACTTCCTTGATGTTTTCAAGCGGAGCCGGTTTGAATAATATATACACGATACCGTAAACCTGGTTTATTGCATATATAAAATAGGCCTTCGCAGGGTAATTACGCAGTCAGGAGAAGAATTCACATAAGTGTAAAAGCTTGTTTTCTAATCCTGTTCTCTATTAATTGTATGAAAAATTATCTCTCACTTGCCATACTTTGAAATAAAATACTGTTTAAACTAATTACGCAGTGTATTAAACATCATAATACACCAGTACAGCTCAATATATGATGATGTGCTTATGCAATATTTAGAATCTAACATTTGTGTTAGAACGACATTCATTAAACTTGTTGACTGATTATGTAAGAAACACAGCACAGCCTGGCTTCCAATGAAGTCAGCTTGTTTAATAAACAAATCAACACTCGTGTAAAATGTTAGAATTATTTATTAGATTTCAAGGTATTATATGGATTGATAAACCCAGGGACAATAACATTCAGCATTATGATGGTGAAAGATAGAGAGGATATTCCATCGTACATTTTTGTACAACCCTTTCAACACCACAGGCCTGTATAGTGGTATTGGCAAAAAGTGTAGATCCTGATGAGCCGGCTCGTGACGAGCCGTCTCATCAGGATCTGCACTTTTTGCAAGTAATTTTCATATTTTTGAGAGCAAAAACACCCATTTTTCATAACTGGACTAGGGTATGGTATTCATTTTGTATAGCGTTGTATAATACACTAGCGTACGTCGGCTTC
This sequence comes from Conchocele bisecta, assembly GCA_029237695.1. Lineage (NCBI taxonomy): Eukaryota > Metazoa > Mollusca > Bivalvia > Lucinida > Thyasiridae > Conchocele > Conchocele bisecta. The sequence goes on along the minus strand of CM055270.1, from coordinate 12,937,147 downwards.
CGCGTTATGTAGATAATGTAAGAGAATTGTTAACTTACAAATAATACACCGTGAAGAGAACACCCGTAATCACTCGCGGGCACTCTTCTGCAGTCGTTATAAAATAAGCGCTGCACACAAAAATTCATACACAGATGCAAACGCTCCCGAAACATTATAAAATGCATTTTTGTTCTAAAATGTTGTTCAGGTATGTAATAAATAGGATATTCCAGCATACATGTTTGAATAGCTTGAAATAATACATTCGCGTCGGTTTCCACGTAAACAACTTGTTCGCTTCGCTTACTCGTTGTTTACGAAGAAGCCAATGTACACTGGTGTATTATATAACGTTATACAAAAATGTACGATGGAATATCCTCGATATCTTTCACCATCACAATGCTGAATGTTGTTGTCCCTGGGTTCAGTTTTTATTTCCATATTTTATTCTCCATGAAAATGTGATTGGACAGGGCATGAGAATCATCTCCCATATTTATCAGTATCTAAATAAATACAGAACACATTCCTTGAAATGTGATCAAATCAAGCAGCACATATAGGTAATTTGTAGTCAACAAGAAATCGTTAAGACTAATGGTACCACCCTCACACCCCCCCCCCCCCCAACACCAAATCAAGAGGGCCATGATGGCCCTAATTCGCTCACCCGACTCCATGAACACCAGTGGAGAATGTGACATTGAGTTCATGTGTTAAACAATTGTGATATTTTTAGATGGCGGTCATCTTGGATTAAGCGATGACTCTCATTTTACCAAATTTGAAAATGCTTCACCCAAGGATCTTAACTTACTATGAAGTTTGGCCAGCATCGGCCATGACTGGTTCCTGAGAAAAAGACGTTCAAAATCTCGAATAAATGGACCTTTTGGCGGCCATCATGGATGACATAATCATCCGATTCCGACAAATATTGCACCATAGCAATCGCCTTATCGATACCTTCAATTTGATATATGACATGAGCATATACGGTCAAAAATAAAATTTGACCCCAATTTGACCCCACGGGCCATGCCCATTTTTGACCCCGGGGTCACCATTTTAACACCTTTGATAGAGCATTAATTCTACATCGATAATTCCTACCAAGTTTCGTCGAAATCCGGCTGGCGGTTTCATGAGAAGATTTTTTAAGAATTTGTGCTATTTTTAGATGGCGGCCATCTTGGATTAGCGACAACCTCCGTTTTAACAAATCTGAAAGACATGCATTGTACATCGATCATTCCTACCAAGTTTCGTCGAAATCCGGCTGGCGGTTCATGAGAAGAAGATTTTTTTAAGAATTTGTGCTATTTTTAGACAGCGGCCATCTTGGATTAGCGACGACCTCCGTTTTAACAAATCTGAAACGGCTTCACCCATGGACCATAACTGTAAAGTTTGGCCACAATGGGCCAAGCAGTTCGTGTGAAGAATTTTGAAATTTTGAAATTTTATAATAAAAGAACAACCTTTTGACCTTTCGGTGGCCATCTTGGATGACATGACCATCCAATTTCGACAAATAATGTACCAGAGCGATCGCCTCTTTGATACCTTCGATTTGATATAGACATGACCATATTCGGTCAAAAATAAAATTTGACCCCAATTTTACCCCACTGGCCACGCCCATTTTTTACCCCGGGGTCACCATTTTAACAACTTTGAAAGAGCATTGTACATCGATCATTCCTACAAAGTTTCGTTGAAATCCGGCTGGCGGTTCATGAGAAGAAGATTTTTTAAGAATTTATGTTATTTTTAGCACGGCCATCTTGGATTAGCGATGACCTCCATTTTAACAAATCTGAAAAGGCTTCACCCATGGACCATAACTTTTAAGTTTGGCTACCATGGGCCAAGCGGTTCATGTGAAGAAGAATTTTGAAATCTCTAATAAAAGAACGACCTTTAGACCTTTCGGCGGCCATCTTGGATGACATAACCATCCGATTTCGAAAAGAAATACACCAGAGTGATCGCCCCATTGATATCTTCGATTTCATATATGACATGACCATATTCGGTCAAAAATTCACCATGGTCACCATTTTAACAACTTTGAAAGAGCATTGTACATCGATCATTCCTACCAAGTTTTGTCGAAATCTGGTTGGCGGTTCTTGAGAAGAAGATTTTTGAAGAATGTGTGCTATTTTTAGATGGCAGCCATCTTGGATTACGTAATGACGTCATTGTAACAATTTTGTAATCCCCCTACCATGACCATGAAGTTTGGTGACTATAGGCCCAATGGTTACCGAGGAGAAGACGTTTACAAATGTTCACGGACGACGGACGACGGACGTACACATTGCGGTAACAATAGCTCACATGAGCTTCGCTCAGGTGAGCTAAAAAACAACCCTTACACACAACAATTGTCATCTGCTGTTGCTTTTATATCTTGCCTTATTTCAGAATAAAAACATGGTTTGACAGCACTTCTGAATCATTTCCAAGCATGTTGTTAATTATTCTAAAGTGATGTCAAAGCATGTTTTTGAAGATGAAAATGGAAAATAGAAAATAAACAGCAGACAAAAAAAATATTAAGATAGCGGTCTAAGGGTTAATCACAAATTTGACCTTGAGCACAGGGCTGCATGCGTGTGCTATAGAATGAATATATGGATGATAACAAATAAGTAGGGGTGGACCGATAGTATCGATGCATCGGTAGATCGCGGTACATATCTTCACGATACATGTATTGCGATACACTGCCAACTATCGATAGTTGACGATAGCTACATTGTAATTATTAAATCATAAAATAAGTATTATTAGAGTTGGAATTTATCAAACAGTTGACTAAACTCGGCTAATGTTACATTAATGATTGCGTCACATCGCAACATGCGATCGTAGGCGTAGTCAGTACTGACCTCATGCACGTCGGCGAAAGACTGTGTCTCATAAATTTATCGAAATTATTCGTAAATAGTGATCTTGTTATGTGCGCGGTGCAAAAATGTCCTAGGATGTTGCTCCTACAAATCCGAAGATTTCGAAATGTGTTCATTTGATTGCCGTATTCTATTTGTCGTACCTATAGTCCGGGCGTCAGTAAGAAAAGCGTGCATTAGGGTCCGCACAAAGTTTTATTGCCTTTTCGTGATTACCAACCAATACTATTAAATATTCCGCCGGGTGCCACTCCAGCACCCTTGAGCATTTTTAATAATCTGCATAAATCCAAGATGGCTGCAGTTTAATATTTATTTTTATTCAATTGCTCCAAGTGCTATTTGTCGGAGTTAATACATTGGTATAATCATGGTTTTCGGACCTGTGGATTTGTTTAGGAACATTTTCGACTCTTTTCAACATTGTCTCAGTATATATTGTCAAGATGGCCGCCAAAAATCAATATTGTCTAACAAAAAAAATAAAATATGTCGCCTATCATTGACATACATAATTATATAATTGTATGCGTTTTACTTCACGGTGTGTGGCACACACCAACGTGTGAAACAATGTATGCAGTACACATGTTTATTGCCGCACTTACATAAATCCAAGATGGCCGCCAAATTTTTTCAAAATTTGCTAATCTGTTTCTCATATTGCTACCGCTAACACATCTGAGACGTAAACCATCATATCATAGTGAATTGCAAATCCTTACTTTTATACCAAAGGATTTACTGTTGTTGGATACTTTTCTCAGTTAGATACGTACAGGATGCATGCGAAATGTGTCAAATATGCAGTAGTCACAATTTAGCACATACTTGCATGATACTTCAACATGTCTATACACTGGCACTGTGCACGTGGTTGCATGATAAAATATGGCAATGTACATATGCCAGTAGTCATACACGCATTACAGTTTGGAACATCATGGTTACTAGTCGCATTGCAAAACGAGGTATTTTCAATGATATATGCCAAACCAACTGAATTTAGGTAGTATGTATGTAGTGCTTCTGATCTCACTCGTTTTGGCAAACAGTTTTCTCCCCGGCATGTGCAGAACATGGTGCACGATAATTTGGCAGCTATACAGCGGCATAGCGCAGTATAACATGGTCTCTGCGAGGAACATCCACATCGAATCATTTCCAGGACCTCAGGAGGGGCTAGAGGGACATTTGGTGGCAGCATAATGGGAATAAGTGATTTCGATACTTCATCACGTGTCCATCCACACTGGGATGGATCCAAGGATGTATTTGTGTTTTTCTACTGTAGCGCCGATATCAACCAATGCACGTCCTGTATCATAATGACGTCGGCCTCTTCTTGTGTGTTGAGAAGGTCCCTGCGTGGCAGTTGAATTCCGTGGTGTATTTCTACTGGTGCAGGATCGGAACATGTAATGACAAGTCTGTGTCTGCTCTTGCTTCCTCGTCCAGCCTCTGTCAACTGTTGGCATATCAGGTCAATAAGTTGCACTTTATTTTCCGTCACAGTTAAGACCACATTCTGCGGCGGCAGTGGAGTGTTCATGGATAGCCTATGACGTCTGATTGCATGCTTTCCAGTTCTAGCCAACCGTGTCCCACTCTTGATGCTGAAGTCATGGTACCTGTCAAACACCACATATATATCAGATGTCTTGTTCTTCGCCAAGATGTAACCTGTGAAATTATCGACAAATCAGTACAGTTCCCCTATTGGGCCAATGCAGTATCTAGAAAATTGCGGACCTATCAACGACAGTAACATCCGGTTGGATACGCAGTCTGCAGGAGACTTCCACTTGTATGTTCTTTTAACGGGCCGACTTGGATTTCGAGATACGCATATCCCCTTTTTCATCGACTGGCGCAAGTTCATACTTTAGTATGTCGTGTACATTGATTTCACGAGAATGTTGGAAGCCCATGACTCGTAAATATATGATGTTAACATCACATATATCTGTCGACCCGATTCGGAGAACTTTTCGCATCACTGCCATTGTGACAACTTTCTTGGACAAAGCAGCATTACATCCTGTTGGCAGGCTTTCTTCGAAGGACCGCATCTGGGCTTGTCCAATTTCTACGGCGTTTTGCGCGTTCACATTCTCTGGCCCAATTCTGCCTGTGATAATATTAACGACACCGTCAGAGTGGTGTGTATGATTCATGAGATCGATGGATGCCTGTAGCTTATCTCTTATATTTGCTCTGTCTGCAGCATCCAGACGCATACGCGAGGGCATCTCTTCCTTGTGTGTGACAACCTCTGTATCGGCGTATCCATCTGACACATCTGTCAGATCCTGGATCAATCGACTGCAGGTATGCATGCTGTATGCCCATTTCTTCAGTGTTGACGGCTGTAACGTAATTCCAATGATACCATGTAGTCCATGTACGTAGCGCATATCTGAGCATATGCGTCTGCTGAGCATATGAGCGACACCCCCGAAAGCAGACTTCATTACATCTTCGAGACCACTGTCCGCCATCAGGTTTCCAACGCATCCCACAAAACTCATCAATGTGTGCATCCCGCCCAACCGTGGTATGAACTGCGAGAACTTCTGCGGTTACACCCATGCAACATGAACTGCAACTCTGTAAAGTTGCTGATCGTTGGTGAAAACTGTGATTGATTGCCCACAATCCTTTGTCAGGCGTTGTCCCTCCACCATAGCAGTCAGCATTGTGTCGTGGTCGGCAGGATCCATATCGATTAGTGGTGTATATATGGCCTTCGTTGCTGGTTGAACAGCCTGTCCACTTTCTCTGCAGAGCTTCGTATTGAAACCAGCGAACTCTGGTACATGCTGGTCAGATGAGCATGCGATTGCCTTCAGGAACGAGAAATCCAAATCGCGAGCTCTTGCAAGCTGTACCGACTGGTGGGCCAATATGCGGATAGGTAATACGCTGCGCTTTGCTTCACTGGTTGGCATCGCGGGCTTCTTAGGGCCTATGTATCGTTCAACCGGAAAATCTTCAGCTACAGGTATTTTTCCTATCGGAACCAAGTATGTCGGATAACTTGGACAATAATGTTCGACGAAAACAGAGCTCGCCACCACGCTCTTTGTATAACTTATGCACTTCTACTGAATCCCAGATGTGTAACATGTCACGTTTCAGAGACGTAATTGTAGACATTATTGTGGGTTCAACTTCATTAATATGCTCCGCAGATTGCGCTGCGGTTGAGACAGATCGGGCTGACATGAACAAATTTCTACAATCGTCATGATATCTCGCGTCTGCAGCATGCAAATCACTAATTGCACCGAGTACGCGTGCCTTAACCTGAAGCCCGTGTTCATCTTGGCGGGATTCGCATTTATCGAGAATCGCGTCCTTGAATGTTTGTTGTTCACCACGGTCAGTCGTTCGACACAACACAGTCCGTCTCCATCGAGTAGGATTCTTTCTGTCATAGTCCATTAAACAGTGTTCGCCACAAAATAAACAGTGTAGTTTAAAGTCAAAATGTTTTGTTTCGAAGCTGCGCAATCGCTTGCTTGACGGCGCGTTTTCATAATTACTAGAATCAGCACTCAAACGTTTCAAATACTGTCTATGTGCGAATGTGAAACACGAAACACAGTGTACGACGAAAACACTTATATGGTATTTCAGTTCACCTGCATTTCATCTTCTTTCAAACGCTTCGTGTTTGCCGTCTTGTCGGGCTTTGCTGCCTCGATTATGCTTCGTACCCGATCCGGGCCTGCGGTAATTAACGGTTTCCCAGCCCAGTCATCCATAATGGAAAATCAATCTGAAAGGCAAATATACATGTGTTCAGAATACGTT
>CM055270.1:12730590-12929922 GCA_029237695.1 Conchocele bisecta | reverse complement strand
CCCCCACTCTATTACAGAAGATATTGCCAACTTACGGACAATAACCATGAATAGAGTGTATAAAACAGCCAAATGAAAATGAGCACCAAAAAGGATACTTTCACGCCAGCCGTCCGAAGCAAAGAGGAAGTCTCCTGTGCGCGCATGCGCGGTCGATATGGGATGGGACAGGTGTAAGTGCGGGTCAATAAATTGTATTCGGAATGGGTAGCCCCAATATAAGCTATATAGCAACATATAACAGGGAAGTATGATACAGAATCTTTAACCATGTGACGGACGGATGGGACAGACAGACAAACGGACAAGGTGAACACTAAATTCCCCCTCCGCTAACGTCATGGGGCATGAAAATATATATTTGATATGTGGCCAGGAAATTAGAATAACCTGATCTGGTGTCAGGTTCTAACTACACCAGATTCATTTAGCCCCCACTTCCTTAATGTAATGCCTACTAATGGGACTAGAACTAATCTTACTACTTTTATAACGGGGGTATCACCTGATTAAATTATTATGTACAAGTCAAAACCATATGTGAGAGCCAAACCAGTAATATCGGGATTCTGGTAAGGATGAGCCAATTAAATTGCCCTTCATATGCACCCAACCTGCCACCCAGTGTGCCAGATATTACACCCAATGTGTACCTGTATTAACTAGATTTATATTTTGCCCTACTTTCTAAGCCAATCACTGGCCAGTATCGAGCTACACTTATTTCACATATTGCAAGATTTAACCCCAATAAGTTACATATTAGCAGATTTAACTAGATTGGTCAGTAAGCGAGGCTTACGGAATACTCCCCGCGTGGGCCCAGGTACCCCTAAAATATGTAAAAATTTCCAAGGGTGTGGGCTTGTGACCTTGACTCTGGGATTAGCGGGAGCGGCATGAACGTGAATTTGTCACAGGGTGGTAGAGGTCCATTGGAGCAATGAGTGTGTGAAATGTGAAGCAGATCCGAGCAAGGAAATAGAAGTTATAACCGCCGAGTTCTCTGATGTTAATTTTTGTAAAGAGACTACCGTATAACCTCGAATTAACGCCCCTGGGGGCGTTACATTTTACAAAAAGGGGGCGTTTATTAGCCACTAAAAAAAAAAAAAAAAAAAACAAAAAAAAAAAATTACCAATTTCAAACACAAATAAGGATTTAAGGATTATTTGTGTTTGAAATTGGCGGTCCTTGGTCAATTTTTTTTTAATTTGGAGGGGGGCGTTTATTAGGAGGGGGGGGGGGGCGTTAATTCGAGGTTATACGGTAGGTATGTGACGTTGACCTCGAGATCAGCGGGGATTTGTCACAGCATATGAAATATTAAGAATTTTCAATGAAAGAAATAGAAGTTATAACATATTTCTCTGATGTTAAGTTTTGTAAAGAGACTAAGTATGTGACCTTGACCTTGGGATCAGCGGGGGTTGGAAAGTTGTAGATTTGTCACAGCATGATAGTTCAACCTTAGAGGAGGAATGCACAAGTGAAATAATAAGAATTTTCAATGAAGGAAATTGAAGTTATAAATTATTTCTCTGATGTTAAGTTTTGTAAAGAGACTAAGTATTTGACCTTGACATTGGGATCAGCCGGGGTTGGACGGTCGTGGATTTGGCACGCATTTTTTTTTATTTGGGGGGGGGGGGGGGGGGCAGTTTATTAGGAGGGGGGCGTTAATTCGAGGTTATACGGTATGTATGTGACGTTGACCTCGAGATCAGCGGGGATTTGTGACAGCATATAAAATATTAAGAATTTTCAATGAAAGAGAGAAAGAAGTTATAACATATTTCTCTGATGTTAAGTTTTGTAAAGAGACTAAGTATGTGACCTTGACCTTGGGATCAGCGGGGGTTCGACAGTCGTAGATTTGTCACAGCATGATAGTACAACCTTAGAGGAATGCACAAGTGAAATAATAAGAATTTTCAATGAAGGAAATAGAAGTTATAACTTATTTCTCTGATGTTAAGTTTTGTAAAGAGACTAAGTATTTGACGTTTATTAGCCAGTGAAAAAAAAAAAAAAAATTTGTTTACCAACGACCGCCAATTTCAAACACAAATAAGGATTTAAGGATTATTTGTGTTTGAAATTGGCGGTCAATGGTAATTTTTTTTTTTTTTTTTTTATTGGGGGGGGGGGGGGGGGGGGGAGGGGGAGGGGGTCGTTTATTAGGAGGGGCCGTTAATTCGAGGTTATACGGTATGTATGTGACGTTGACCTCGAGATCAGCGGGGATTTGTCACAGCATATGAAATATTAAGAATTTTCAATGAATGAAATAGAAGTTATAACATATTTCTCTGATGTTAAGTTTTGTAAAGAGACTAAGTATGTGACCTTGACCTTGGGATCAGCGGGGGTTGGACAGTCGTAGATTTGTCACAGCATGATAGTACAACCTTAGAGGAATGCACAAGTGAAATAATAAGAATTTTCAATGAAGGAAATAGAGGTTATAACTTATTTCTCTGATGTTAAGTTTTGTAAAGAGACTAAGTATTTGACCTTGACATTGGGATCAGCGGGGGTTGGACGGTCATGGATTTGGCACAGCATGGTATTAGAGCCTTACAGGAATGCATGTGTGAAATATTAAGAATTTTAGATGAAGGAAATAGAAGTTAGAACAATATTTCTCTGATGTTAAGTTTTGTAAAGAGACTAAGTATTTGACCTTGACATTGGGATCAGCGGGGGTTGGACGGTCATGGATTTGGCACAGCATGGTATTAGAGCCTTACAGGAATGCATGTGTGAAATATCAAGCATTTTAGATGAAGGAAATAGAAGTTATAACAATATTTCTCTGATGTTAAGTTTACGGACGCACGGACGGACGCACGGATGGACGCACGGACGGACGTTCTTACAGTACTATACTTATGTGGCTTATCACATGTTAAATATTAGCCACATCAAACGATTTTTAGCCACATAAAAGGATTTTTTAGGTGGCTAATTGTAACCAACCCTATCCTTTACCAAGTCCATAACCCTGTGGGGCTAGCCACATAAGTACCCTAATGTGTGCCCGGACGGATGGATGGACGGACGGACGGACGGACAACCTGACTCCAGTATACCCCCCCACAACTCGTTGCGGGGGGTATAAATATTAAGCATTTTAGATGAAGGAAATAGAAGTTATAACAATATTTCTCTGATGTTAAGTTTTGTAAAGAGACTAAGTATTTGACCTTGACCATGGGATCAGCGGGGGTTGGACGATCGTGGATTTGGCACAGCATGGTAGTAGAGCCTTACAGGAATGCATGTGTGAAATATTAAGCATTTTAGATGAAGGAAATAGAAGTTATAACAATATTTCTCTGATGTTAAGTTTACGGACTAAGTATTTGACCTTGACCATGGGATCAGCGGGGGTTGGACGGTCGTGGATTTGGCACAGCATGGTAGTAGAGCCTTACAGGAATGCATGTGTGAAAGATTAAGCATTTTAGATGAAGGAAATAGAAGTTATAACAATATTTCTCTGATGTTAAGTTTACGGACTAAGTATTTGACCTTGACCTTGGGATCTGCGGGGGTTGGACGGTCGTGGATTTGGCACAGCATGGTAGTAGAGCCTTACAGGAATGCATGTGTGAAATATGAAGCATTTTAGATGAAGGAAATAGAAGTTATAACAATATTTCTCTGATGTTAAGTTTACGGACGCACGGACGCACGGACACACGGACGGACGCACGGACGTTCTCTATACTTATGTGGCTTATCACATGTTAAATATTAGCCACATAAAACGATTTTTAGCCACATAAAAGGATTTTTTAGGTGGCTAATTGTAACCAACCCTATCCTTTACCAAGTCCATAACCCTGTGGGGCTAGCCACATAAGTACCCTAATGTGTGCCCGGACGGACGGACGGACAACCTGACTCCAGTATACCCCCCCCACAACTCGTTGCGGGGGGTATAATTATTAATTGTTCGAAATGGAAAATCAATACTTGGATGGGAGGTGCATAGTAACATTTGGCTGAACTGAAAGTATGCTATTGTTAACATATTGGACTTTTAAGGAACTAAATGCTGCGGTCGCTAGCACTCCCTCGCATTTAATTCCTTAAAAATCCAATATGTGAACAATAACTTATACTCGTCAGAAAGTTTACGCTCATGAAATACCTGAATGCCGCACTGCATATTTCACAGATAAAAGGGCGCTCGCCGCTGTGTAGTTTTTCGTGGGCTTCAAGGTAGATATACTTCAGGAAAGTTGCGGAACAGTGACTGCACCGGAACAGCTTGTCAGAGTCCGGTTCATGTAACCTCATATGGACCTGTAACAGTAAGCCGAGTGTGTAATTACTCTTGACCATTGAGGTAGATATCCAGGAATGTTGCAGGATTGACTACACCAGAACAATTTCTCGAGTCTGGTTCATGTGGACCTGTAATAAACAAGATAGATATATGGTACTTCAGGACAGTTGTGGAGCATGAATGCACAGGAATAATTTAATAGAGTCCAGTTCAGATGACGTCATGAGGACCTGACAAAAGTTTGTTTGTTTGTTAGGGTTTAACGGCCTATCAACAGCTACGGTCATTTATGGCCGGGTCAATGGGTTAGTACTAAATTCCATATACATTTATTACCTATACCAGCACATGTACATGTTCAAGTACATGTACAAATGGGGGGAAAATCCCAAAATCAGAACTGAATATTTACAATAAAAACTATATAATCAGCCCTGAAATCAGAATAATCCTGATCTGATGTCAGGTCCTTGCCACACCAGAATCACTTGGCCCCCTCCCAAACGCAGTAGGATCAGTAATAATCTTACTAATTTTATAATGGGCAATAAATAAATCAACTCCCAGGTAATAAATGAGTCTAAGATAAAAACGTACCCGAGGGCCAAACCGGGCAAATCGTGATTCCTATAAGGAGGAACCCCTACTGTTAATTTACGCCGTCGCGTTCGCCCGACCAACCACCCACTATAATGGAAAGGATAGATGCCGATTTCACCAAAATCGCTAAGTGAATTTATGTAGCTAAGTTAACTTAAATTTAGAGTCACCTGTTGTGACCGATTTCTCACAAGTATAATCAAACACCCGGTAATCAACAGCACTCGGTTTCAGAGCTCCAGATAAGGTGCGTATTGGCGTATTTTACGCACTTATTTTAGCAGAATACGCATTGATTATCAAAAGTGGGAGAATAAAATCCTCACAGCAATTGAGTAGTGAAAATACTGTAATAAAGTTGAAAATTTACCTGCAAAAAGCAGCTCAAATAAGTGAATTTTTAAATTTGTTACAATTTTTTTTATCATTTGTTTATTTAATAAGGAAGAAAATCAATAATACATTTGTAAAAGTAAAATACGCATTGAATTTGAAATATGGGGGTATAATACTCTTTAGATACAAAACTTATCTGGAGCTTGTGAAGTCTTAACAGTTTTTACTGACTTAAATTTTCACAAAACCTTTAGCATTTATAAAATCATTTTCCATCATAGAAAGAAATTAATATCTTCAGTGACATTTTAAATACGCTTCTTATCATCAACTTGTGGACTGCTTAGATGAACGAAAACCGGGTAGACCAGTATATGGAAAATTCACAGCAGACTAGAAACTTACTTTTAGACTGTAACACGTCGTAAATGATTTTCCACAGCGATCACAAACATAACTCTCCTTATGTACATGCGACTTTCGATGGGACGCCATCTTTTTCCTCTCCACAATAACTGAGCAGACGAGACACTTCATCATGTCATGCACAGTGTCAGTGCTTTCGTCAACTCGTTCAAACATCTCTTTGTCATCGCTTTTAGACTCTTTGGCATTGGTGTGTGTTTGGACATGCCTCTGAAAATATCAATGAGATTATTGAACATGGAGGAGTTATTTAACTCTTTGCATGCTAGTGGCGAAAATATCCGCCAAACAAATTAGGACAATATGTTTTATTTCTCGCTGTAAATATGTCTTGGAATTTCATTAGAATCGAGTCCTCAGGACTCAATTCTAATGAAATTCCAAGACATATTCATGATATTTACAAGGAGAAATAAAAGAAAATATGATGAATTTTTGTCCGCTAGTTTTGAACTATTTATAGCCCACAAGTTTCCCAGCATGCAAAGAGTTAAAAACAACAAGAGCAAGTGAGCAGAAGCTTATGGATACCCCCGGCCATGGCACACCTTGACTGACAGACTAAAACTTTATGCAAGTCATTTGGTCTAGACACTAGGCATACAAACCACATGTGTAGGCGATGGAATTAAAATGTGCACATAAATTACAATTGGAAAAATTTTACCAAACGAGACATTTCAGTTTATAAGGCAACAATGACGTAAGTGAATGACCTTGACTTCGGGGCGAAGGTTGTGTGGGGCATTTTACACAGAATAATCAAGAATGATATTCATGAAGGTCAACATAATTAAAAGATAAAAGAGAGCAAATGCATAAGTGAATGGCCTTCACCTTGGGATGAAGGTGGGGTGGGGCATTTTGTACGGAATGACGCAGGATGATGTTAAGAAGGCATCAGACAAATATGAAACCTTCTATGCAGGATAAGCAAAATGAGCAGAAATTTACAAAATTTTAAGTTTATAAGAGAACTAGAAATGTGGCCTGTCAGCACAAGAATGCCCCCGCTGGCAGCCAAAGACAAGAATTCCGCCACGAAAGTGGTGTCACACCTGCAAAGGCATTTGACAGTAACATGATCATGGGCAATTGCTAAAGTAAGCATCACAAAAACCGTCAGAGAAGTGCATGTTTGAAATACGAAAAAGGTCCAGTGAATCCACAACCATGTGAAGGTCAAAATAGTCAAGGTATATTAATAGCGGCATGAGTTTGTTCCAAATGCTTACATGTATCAACTGTTCAAAAATTGAAGCAATCCATCAAGTAATATTAAGTTATACGATGATGAAGAAACTTGTACAAACTTTTTGACGCAAACGCTAAATGTTTCCAGAAAAATGTGAAGGTACAAGGATTTGTCACAGCATGAAAGCTATCAGAACAATGGGTGTGTGAAATATCAAGGTCGGTCATGTTAATGGGGGTCTTCCAAATGCTCGCATGTATCAAGTGTTCAAATATTGAAGCAATCTATCAAATAATATTAAAGTTATATCATGATGAAGAAACTTGTACAAAGTTTTTGACGCAAAAAAATGGTTAAGGGTTTCCACAAACATGTGAAGATAAAAAAAAGGGTCAAGGTCATGTTCATGGCAGCATGAGGGTGTTCCAAATGATCACATGTATCAAGTGTCCAATATTGAAGCAACCCGTTAAATAATATTAATGTTATATCATGATGAAGAAACTTGTACAAACCTTCTGACGCAAAAGAAATGGCTACGTGTTTCCGCAAAAATATGAGGTAAAAAGGTCAAGGTCATGTTAATGGCGGCATGAGTGTGTTCCAAATGCTCACATGTATCAAGTGTCCAACTATTGAAGCAATCCGTCAAGTAATATTAAAGTTATACCATGATGAAGAAGCATGTACAAATGTTTTGAAGCAAAAAATGGCTAAGTGTTCCGCAAAATATGAAGGTAAAAAAGGTCAAGGTCATCAAAATGGCGGTATAAGTGTGTTCCCAATACTCACATGTATCAAGTGTTGAAATATTGAAGCAATCTGTCAATTAATATTAAAGTTTTACCATGATGACGAAGCTAGTACAAACATTTTGACATTTCGAACGACGACAACGCGGACGACAACGGAAAAAGCGGCAACTAAAGCAAGCGCGACAAAAACGAGGCACATTTGAAAGCTCAGAGGACCAGAGAAGTGTGGATTTTTCACAGCATGAAAGCAGACTATCAGAACAATGGGTGTGTGAAATATCAAGCAGACCCATGCAAGGAAACAGACATTATAAGACACTTACCCGAGTTTCGAACGCACCAAGTATGTGACCTTGACCCTGGGCTTAACAGCGGCAGGACAATCCTGAATTTGTCACAGGGCAATAGAGGACCATTAAGGCAATGTGTATGTGTGAAATATCAAATAGATCCGTTGAAAGAAATGCACCAAGTCTGTGACCTTGACCCTGGACTTAGTGTGGATTTGTCACAGGGCGGTAGAGGACCATTAAAGCAATGTGTGTGTGAAATATCAAGCAGATCCAATCAAGGAAACAGACATTATAAGACTTTTAGGCGAGAGTTAAGTTTTGAACGCACCAAGTATGTGACTACTGTGGGGTGGGGCATTTTTCGTGGAATGATGCAGGAAGCAGTTTGGCTAGGTGTTTCCGCAAACATGTGAAGAGAAAAAGGTAAAGGTCATGTTAACGGTGACATGAGGGTGTTCTAAATGATCTCTTGTATCAAGTGTCCAAATATTAAGGCAATCCATTAAGTAATATTAAAGTTATATCATGTTGAAGAAACTTGTATCAACTTTTTGACGCAAACAAATGGCTATGTGTTTCCGCAAAAATGTGAAGATAGAAAGGTCAAGGTCATGATAATGGCGGCATGCGTGTGATGTTCCAAATATAACAAGTGTCCAAATATTGAAGCAATCCGTCAAGTTAAAGTTATTAAAGTTATACCATGATGAAGAAGCTTGTACAATTTTTTGACGCAAAAAAATGGATATGTGTTTCCGCAAAAATGTGTAGGTAAAAAAGGTCAAGGTCATGTTAATGGCAACATTAGAGTGTGTTCCAAATGCTCACATGTACCAAGTGTCCACATATTGAAGCAATCCATCAAGTAGTATTAAAGTTACATCATGATGAAGAAACTTGTACACATTTTTTGACACAAAAAAACGGCTAAGTGCATCCGCAACAAGAGCTGTAGGAGAACAGCATAGCTCGACTACGAGGGTTGTCGATGTACACATAGTTTGACAAACAAGGTGGCTGCGGCCTGCATAAAAACCTTAACCAAGGTTGACTAAAAAACTTAACCAAGGGAAATTAAGTAAGTAATTCAAGGTTAAATGCAGGTCAATGACAGATATAGGTCAGGGGTTATTGATGTACATCACTAGGAGATGAAGTTTTCCAAGTATGGTTGATGTAGGCCCAGGAGTATTGCATATAGAAGCTTGACTAAAAACCTTAACCAAGGGGAAATAACTAAGTAATCCAAGGATAAAAGTAGGTCAAGGTCAAATATAGGTCAGGGATTATTGATGTACATCACTAGGAGATGAAGTTGTCGAAGTATGGTTGATGTAGGCCCAGGAGTATTCCATATACAAGCTTGACTATAAACATTAACCAAGTAATTCAAGGTAAAATATAGGTCAGGGGTTATTGATGTACATCCCTTAGTATGCGAAAAAGTTATCCAAGTATGGTGTCTGTATGCACAATAGTATTCCATATACAAGCTTGACTAAAAACCTTAACCAAGGTTGACTAAAAACCTTAACCAAGGGGGATTAACTAATTAATTCAAGGTTAAATGTAGGTCAAGGTGAAATATAGGTCAGGGGTTGTTGATGTACATCACTAGGAGATGAAGTTGTCCAAGTATGGTTGGTGTAGGGCCAGGAGTATTCCATCTACAAGGTTGACTAAAAACCTTAACCAAAGAGAATTAACTAAGTAATTGACGAGGAAATGTAGGTGAAGGTCAAATATAGATCAGGGGTTATTGATGTACATCCCTATGAGAAAAGGTTGTCCAAGTATGGTGTCTGTATGCACAATAGTATTCCATGTACAAGCTTGAGTAAAAACCTTAACCAAGGTTGACTAAAAACCTTAACCAAGGTGACTTAAGTAAGTAATTGAAGAGGAAATATAGGTCAAGGTGAAATATATATCAGGGGTTGCTGATGTACATTACTAGGAGATGAAGTTGTCCAAGTATGGTGGGTGTAGGGCCAGTAGTATTCCATATACAAGCTTGACTAAAAATCTTAACCAAGGGGAATTAACTAAGTAATTCAAGAGGAAATGTAGGTCAAGGTCAAATATAGATCAGGGGTTATTGATGTACATCGCTATGAGAAAAGGTTGTCCAAGTATGGTGTCTGTATGCACACTGGTATTCCATGTAGAAAGCTTGACTAAAAACCTTAACCAAGGTTGACTAAAAACCTAAACCAAGGGGAATTAAGTAAGTAATTCAAGGTTAAATGTAGGTCAAAGTCAAATATAGGTCAGGGGTTGTTGATGTACATCACTAGGAGATAAAGTTGTCCAAGTACGGTGGGTGTAGGGCCAGGAGTATTCCATATAAAAGCTTGACTAAAAACCTTAACCAAGGAGAATTAAATAAGTAATTGAAGAGGAAATGTAGGTCAAGGTCAAATATAGATCAGGGGTTATTGATGTACATCCCTATGAGAAAAGGTTGTCCAAGTATGGTGTCTGTATGCACAATAGTATTCCATGTAGAAGCTTGACTAAAAACCTTAACCAAGGTTGACTAAAATCCTTAACCAAGGGGAATTAACTAGGTAATTCAAGGTTAAATGTAGGTCAAGGTCAAATATAGGTCAGGGGTTGTTGATGTACATCACTAGGAGATAAAGTTGTCCAAGTATGGTTGGTGTAGGGCCAGGAGTATTCCATCTACAAGGTGACTAAGAACCTTAACCAAGGGGAATTAACTAAGTAATTCAAGAGGAAATGTAGGTCAAGGTCAAATATAGATCAGGGGTTATTGATGTACATCACTATGAGAAAAGGTTGTCCAAGTATGGTTGTCAGTATGCACAATAGTATTCCATTGTAGAAAAGCTTGACTAAAAACCTTAACCTTAAAAACCAATGGGAATTAACTAAGTAATTCAAGGTTAAATGTTAGGTCAAAAGTAAATAGGTCAGGGGTTGTTGATGTACATCACTAGGAGATAAAGTTGTCCAAGTATGGTTGGTGTCGGGCCAGGAGTATTCCATCTACAAGCTTGACAAAAAACCTTAACGAAAGAGAATTAACTAAGTAATTCAAGAGGAAATGTAGGTCAAGGTCAAATGTAGGCCAAGGTCAAATATAGATCAAGGGTTATTGATGTACATCCCTAGGAGATGAAGTTGTCCAAGTATGGTGGGTGTAGGGCCAGGAGTATTCCATATACAAGCTTGACTAAAAACCTTAACCAAGGAGAATTAACTTAGTAATTGAAGAGGAAATGTAGGTCAAGGTGAAATATAGATCAGGGGTTATTGATGTACATCCCTATCAGAAAAGGTTGTCCAAGTATGGTGTCTGTATGCACAATAGTATTCCATGTACAAGCTTGACTAAAAACCTTAACCAAGGTTGACTAAAAACCTTAACCAATGGGGAATTAACTAGGTAATTCAAGGTTAAATGTAGGTCAAGGTCAAATATAGGTCAAGGGTTGTTGATGTACATCACTAGGAGATAAAGTTGTCAAAGTATGGTTGGTGTAGGGCCAGGAGTATTCCATCTACAAGGTTGACTAAAAACCGTAACCAAAGAGAATTAAATAAGTAATTCAAGAGGAAATGTAGGCGAAGGTCAAATATAGATCAGGGGTTACTGATGTACATCCCTAGGAGATGAAGTTGTCCAAGTATGGTGGGTGTAGGGCCAGGAGTATTCCATATACAAGCTTGACTAAAAACCTTAACCAAGGGGAATTAACTTAGTAATTGAAGAGGAAATCTAGGTCAAGGTCAAATATAGATCAGGGGTTATTGATGTACATCCCTAAGAGAAAAGTTGTCCAAGTATGGTGTCTGTATGCACAATAGTATTCCATGTACAAGCTTGACTAAAAACCTTAACCAAGGTTGACTAAAAACTTTAACCAAGGGGAATTAACTAAGTAATTCAAGAGGAAATGTAGGTCAAGGTCAAATATAGATCAGGTGTTATTGATGTACATGACTAGGAGATGAAGTTGTCCAAGTATGGTGGGTGTAGGGCCAGTAGTATTCCATATACAAGGTTGACTAAAAACCTTAACCAAGGCGTGACGGTGATGCCGACGCCGACGCCGACGCCGACGCCGGGGTGACAACATAAGCTCTACTTATTCTTCGAATAGTCGAGCTAAAAAAGGTGAAGGTCATGTTAATGGTGGCATGAGTGTGTTCCAAATGCTTACATGTATCAAGTTTCCAAACATTGCACCAATCAAGTAACATTAATGTTATACGATGATACAAGAAATTTATACAAACTTTTTGACGTAACAGAATGGCTACGTGTTTCCGCAAACATGTGAAGATAACTATAAAATATGTTCATAGAACACGGATGCCCCACATATCGCTTTGATAGTAAACGAGGAAAAATTCCAAGTCCAAAAGGGGGAGATAATCCATGGCTCAGTGTCAAAGCAAGAATAGAAATTCACTTAGTTCATCTACCCACCATAAAGAAGCTACATACCAAGCATCAAGTTTTACAAGTTACAAGGCAAAATGGTGAAATTCTAAGTCGAAAAGGGGGAGATAATCCATGATCTGCGGTCGAATCAAAAATCGAAATAGGTAAACGTTGCGCATATACTCATCATAAGGAAGCTGCATACCAAGTTTCAGGTCTGCAGCTAGCACGATTTAAATGTTTTACAAGTTACAAGACAAATTTGGGAAATTCTAAGTAGATAAGGGGGAGTTTGTTTGTTTGTTTGTTTATTGGTGTTTAACAGCCTATCAACAGCTAAGGTCATGTAAGGCCGGGCAAACAGGTTCGATCCCGTTTTAACCTGCTGCATTGGGGGGAAAATCCCAAAATCAGAACGGAATATTTACTTCGAGATACAACATATTCAGCCCTGAAATTAGAATAACCTGACCTGGTGCCAGGTCCATACCGCAAAGTCACTTGGCCCCTTCCCCTATTTAAAAGTAATACCGGTAGGATTATTCTTATAAGGGGTATAACCGGATTCAACTATCACATACAAAATGCCAAAGACGTATGTGAGGGCCAAACCAGGTCTCCAGTCGGGATTCCGGTAAGGATGAACCCCGATCGTTAAATTACCCATCACGTGCTCCCACCCACCACCCACAGAAAAGGGGGAGATAATCCATGACTTGGGGGTCGAATAAAAATCAAAATAAACTTTGCGCATCTACTCATCATAAGGAAGCTACATACCAAGTTTCAGGTCTGTAGCTAGTACGGTTTAAAAGTTTTACGAGTTACAAGGTTGGTGACGGACGGACGGAAGGAGTGAGTGAGTGAGTGAATAGGGTTTAACGTCCGCTTTCCTGACATAGAGGTACAAGCCTCAGGGAGTCTACACGCAGACGGGTCAACGGGGTCGAGTCCCGTATCCACCTGTCCAAGGGGGGTAAATCCCAACTTCAGAACTCAATATTTACAATCAAAATATATATTCAGTCCTGAAATTAGAACAACCTGATCTGGTGCCAGGCCCTCGCCACACCAGCATCATTTATCCCATCCCCTAAAAGTAATAGGATTGGGCACTAATCTTACTTTTATATATGGGGCATAGCCCGACTCAACTCTCACATACAAGAAAGCCAAAAATGTACATGAGGGCCAAATCCGGTATAGTGGGTTCCGGAAAGTATGAACCCAATCGTTAAGCCAGTTTAGTCGCCTTTTACGACAAGCAATGGCTACTACAGCACTATTCTCAGGATCAGTTGATCTCGCCCCGGTGCCTGCACGGGGCACGGACGGAAGGAAGGACGGAACGGAGAGACAAGGGTAACACTAAATGCCACCTCCACTATCGTGGTGGGGCATAAAAAAGGTCAAGGTCATGTTAATGGTGGCATGGGTGTATTCTGAATGATCAAATGTATCAAGTGTCCAAATATTAAGGCAATCCATTAAGTAATATGAGTTATATCACGTTGAAGAAACTTATATAAACTTTTTGATGCAAATAAATGGCCAAGTGTTTCCGCAAAAATGTGAAGGTAGAAAAGGTCATGGTCATTATAATGGCGGCATGTGTGTAATGTTCCAAATGCTCACGTATATCAAGTGTCCAAATATTGAAGCAATCCATTAAGTAATATTAACAAGGTCATGTTAAAAAGCAGCGACTATAGTCACGCGTTCTGCTAAAGCAGGCGCGACAACAAACGGTATAGAATTCATTTTTGTTACCAATATGTCATTGGTCTTTAACCCTTACAACGCTGATATAAATTTTGTTGACTGCTGTTCATTTTCAATTTTTCTCATCAAAAACATGTTTAACCCATTTCATGCTGGGGATTCCCCATTTTGCTGATAGAAAAATCTGATTAGTTTTCTCGTATCTCCCTAAAAGTATCAGTAGCCGATTTCACCAATATTGCAAAGTATACTTTTCTAGCAAAGTATACTTTGAGGGAGAAATTTTAAATTTTGGGATAAATTTATTAATTTTTATTATACTAAATTTATCACATTATCACAGCCATTTTTGCTGTGATAATGTAATAAATTCAGTATAATAATTCTGCATACTTTTAATCATCAAATATATGCAGTCGTTAGTTCTATATGAAATAATGCATTTCCGGAAAAATAAATGATTACTCCCTCAAAGTATACTTTGCTAGAAAAGTATACTTTGTAATTTTGGTGAAATCGGCTACTGGTGTGGCCACATGAGTGGTCACAACAGATACTTTCGATGAGAAATGAGAAAAATTGTAGATTTGATTTTATAAGTTTTTATACCCCATATATGGGTATTCCGAAGACAAACGCTCGAACAACAGCAGACAGAAATTTATATTTCCCACATTCTAAGGGTTAAAGGTGAATACCAACCTGAAGGCTCGTTTCATTCACATACGAGTTCCCAGAAACACTGTAAACATGTTTTTTTTGTCCCATACAAGAGAGATGATGATATTTCAATGAACCCTTCGTCATCAGCAGTTTCCTACAGATTTCACATTCAAACACAACTCTCTGTTTCTTGTCCTCTGCTTTGTGATTTTCACCATCTTCTCCACTTGTCTCTTTGTAACCTTGTGTTATACCATAATAACCATACGCATTCGGGCACCATTTGCTTTGGGCAGGGTTTCCCAAAACAAATTGTATCCAAATACATTATTATTGTGATACACAAGTACAATGAGCAACCATACTAACCGTAAATATTTGGACATTCCTTGCTGTGAGAAAACATATATTAATGTGTGTTTCCTAGAACAAACTATGTCCGAATATTTAGGGTTAATTACAGCATGCATCGCCGATTCATTGTTACCATGATCACTATCTGAATTTGCTGCATTCATAGTTATAATACTGTCTCTATTGCAGGTAATTTCAAACTCATCACTGTGTGAGATCCTAATATCGTCACCGGTCTCTAGTGTTTTTGGATCAACACCAGCAGGAACTGTAATTGTCCGAAATCCTTCAGTAACATCAATCAGTTTATTAGTCACTTTAGTAACGTCAGAACCAGAATCACTATTATGTTTATTTGACTTTGTTTTTCTTCTCCTTTTCTGAACAGTGTTCGCAAGCTTTATTGTAGCCAGATGACTCCCATCTTCTTGTATTGTTGGCTCCTCATGTTCAATTATTTCAACATTGCTTGCTAATATACCTTTTTCTGTTTCTTCTATACAGTTTTCATGGTGACTTTCATTTTTTAGTTGGCTGGATTTTGGTTCCTCTATGGTCATAATTTTATTGTGTATTGTGGCTGGCATTTCCGTGACTGATTCCTCTTTAAACCTGTTTTCATTGCTTGTCAGTGTCTTATGTTTTGATCGAGTTAGCAGTCTACGTTCCTTTTTAACAATTCCTAATTCAAAATTGTTAAATTTTGGGTTTGGTTTCCTTTTGCGTTTTCCTTCTATTGCACGTTGATCAGAATGAACATGATCCAATTTACTGCAATTGTCTTGCATGACATTGGCTTGTTTATCCATTTCATGACCAGTACCCACTTTCTTGTGAACATGCGCTCTGTAAGAATCTGTTTTCCCAGACATAGTGACTTAGTGACATTTTTATTACCGGTAATAAATGTATTTGGCTTGTCAATTACATTTAGCAATCCTCTTATTACTGCAACTACCGTATATATTCAATATCTTCATTCTTTCATTCACAAGGATTATTCTAGAACTTCTACCGTAATTCCAACTCTTTCCGTATTAGTAAGTTGTCTCTCTCTTTTTGCTTCAATGATTTCTTCTTACATGCCGATCTAGTCTTTATTGACCCTGTTTCAGCGATCATTTTGTTGTTTCCTGAACTTTTAGTGGAGTCTGCTTGTTTACTATATCACTGACTGTGGGTTGGACACATTTTGATTGCTGCATAAACATCATCTGCCTGAAATGTAAAACAATGAAAACAATGATCAAGTGCCGTAACCAGAGGTAACAAGAGTGCCGAAGGTCACAATATATGCCTGTCGAGGCAAGCCAGTCAACAAAGGGAGATAACTCACTGAAAACCAATAGAGTCCTTCATCTTGATGTGATAAACAAAATCAATAGGCTTCTTCGTATTACCATGATAAACATGTATCACTGAGTGAGTGATTGGAGAAAAAAATATTTTCAGACTCGAAAAAGGGGCATAACTGCGGATGATCGGTGGAACAGGGAAAATTTTATATTACGCACTCCTGCACTTGATGGTTGGAATGTATACCGAGTATGAAGAGAATCGTCCGAAAACTGTAGAAATTGTTCGCCGGATAAGGAAACTAAAAAATGTGCTCATAAAACACGGATGCCCCACATACCGCTTTGATAATAAACGAGGCAAAATTCTAAGTTCAAAAGGGGAGATAATCCATGACCCAGGGGTCGAATCAAAAATCGAAATAAGCTTTGCGCATCTAGTCAACATAACAAAGCTACATACCAAGTTTCAGGTCTGTAGCTATAGTACTGCAGATAGGTGAAATATTTGGAAGAATTGTGGGTTTGGTGAAACAAGCATGAAATTTGGCAGACAATTAAAAAAGGTGCTTGGGAAGATATTTGGCTATAGGGCCATTCCATGAGCGGAGAATTCAAGATGGCCGCCGCCACCATTTTGGATTTTGACCTTATTTTCAACTTTTGATCTCGATGGCATAGATAGTCGTGCAATGCATCTTTTCAGGGGTTTTCAAGGGTGGGGATTCTATTTCTGATGATATTGTTTTGATTCAGTGCCAGTGTTCGTGTCAGATCAAAGTATATGTTCATAATTAGTCTGGAAAATCACAATACATGACGTTTTTGATTTTCTCGCCCTTTGCATATATCTTAAAACGGAATTTTCCTGAAGAATTTAACACTGACGAGTCTTGATGCGGTTGAGCCGAAAAGTTAGCTCTTCCAAGGCAAGACCCACCGGTGCCAAAGCAAGAAGGTCCAAACCGAGCAGGCTGTCAGCTCATACCTCAAGCCTTGCGGAAGGAGTATCGGTAGGTTTCACATTATTCATTAAAATAGAGTAATAAATCCTAAGGGGGGCAATGCGCAGGACTAACATAACAGTAACAATAAAACCATATAAAACTACGGCACGGGTACAGCGGTGGTCACAGAGCCTTCAACATGGCAAAAAATGCACTCCATAACCAGCGGTCCCCAAGAAAAACAATAACTACAAAAAATAAGAAAATAACACAAAATGCAACAGAGGCACCACAAAACAGATCCATAAAAAATGAATCACTACAAAAACAACGGTCCTATTAGTAGAAATGAAGAAACACAAACACGTCACAAGAAGACACGATAGCAAGGCTACCGCCTGGGAACGGTCAGTGAAGTAAAATCCACTGGGGGGTTAAACCTGGTTAGTGTGGGCCCACGAACCTCCCACTTACCCGGCCATTGTGTCTATCGTGTCTATACGGGACATTACACGTTAGAAACATTATGCATAGAAAAAGGTCTGCCTGCAAAAACGTGCTATTTAAACATTATCCCACTTTATTTACAAATGAAGCACAAATTACCACATGTACATACATTTACATGTTTAAATAATTATGTTATTTTCTGCTTTACAGCTGGCTGGAGCACCTGAAGCAGGTGGTGGACTCTGACAGCCTGAAGGAGGGTGAGATGATCTCCTGGGCTGCATACCATGCAAGCCAGCAAGCAGCACGACCGCCAGAAGACATGAATGTGGCTCTCACGTCCTTTCTACCCCTTTTCCATGACGAGGCAAAATCCGTAGCCATGATCTGGCACTCGATGGACATCGTGAAGACAGCAGTTGATGTCCTGAACCCTGGCCAGATCCCAGTCCTCACATGTGACCAGCCACTCTACACTCTGGCAAAGCAGATCCAATGGAGCTGGCCTACAAGTTATGGCGAGGATAGATTTGTAGTGATGTTTGGTGGCCTACACATCGAGATGGCGTCCCTCAAGGTCCTTGGATATCTTCTGGAGGGCAGCGGCTGGACAGGAGCACTCGTTCAGGCCGGGGTTGCTACCAGTGGAACAGCAGATTCGTTTCTGAAAGCATCCCACGTGACACGCACAAGACGGGCTGACCAAGTCACAGCCAGTAGCCTGTATCTACTTCAGCAGAGTGCCTACAGGGAGTACATCCAGACCTTGGAAGATGCAAGTGAAGTGGTGCCATTTGAAGACTGGTGTGATGCAAGGTCCGATGCATGTCCTCATTTCCAATTCTGGTACTTCATCCTGCAGCTGGAGCTGGCTGTGATGGTATACGTGAGAGCGATACGTGAGGCCGACTTCCTGCTCTACATGGAGGCCCTGTCTAAGATCGTCCCTTGGTTCTTCGCCCTGGACCATACACACTACTCGAGATCTACGAGACATGGTGTCACTGAAGCAGCTCCATCCCGATGTCTATGCTGAGTTTCTGAAGCGGAACTTTGTCGTCAAGAAGTCAAAGCGTGCATAATCTGCTGTTGCTATTGACCAGGCCCATGAGCAGAACAATGCTTCCGTGAAGGGAGACAGCGGTGCTGTGGGCCTGACGGAGAATCCTGCAGCTCTTCGTCGCTGGATGGTATCTGGTCCCGAGATGGCTCGTTTAATTCAGGAATTCGAGGGATCAACTGAGAAGAGGCAGGACACAGATGGACGTCACCATGAACAAAAGAGACATGCACAGACGGCATTTGCACAAGATGTGCGATCACTGAGCCGAGCCATGGAAGAGATGGGGAACCCGTTCGCTGAATACAGCAGTGATCTCCTTGTCCTGAACAGCAAAGACGTTGTGGACACAGCAATGGCAGACACAGTGCGGCAGATGGAGAAACTTGGACTCGAGCAGTATGATACATATGTTAAAGAGAGGCTTGTGAACCAGACAGTGCCTATCACAGATCCCATCAAGCGGAACAAACTACATCTTTTCAGCCGCCCACCAGTCAGAGAGAAGTCAAAGAAACAGCTACAGATGTCATCCCTGAAGAACGACTGTTCGCTCTTCTCCAGGCTGTACATTGCCTCCCAGATACGTCATGGTGATTTGGACGAGTTCTTTCAGCACGAAAACCAGGCCTGTCCATCGTCCCTGTCTCAGATGGGTGGCCTGAGAACTGGAACCAAGTCTGACTTGATGCCCTGCCTGGAAAACCTTGTTCCAGTGAAAGAGGATCTCTCCACCCCCAGAGTACAGGTCAACATCCTGGAGGTGTGCTGCCATAATCAACATGCTGCGACCAGGGACTGCAAAGACATTCCAAGGTTATGCCACTGATGTCTTCGTGCCGTATGTCACATCCCAGCTTCAGCATGTAGACAGACTAGACATTGTCTGGGATCTGTACATGGCAGACAGCTTGAAAGCGGACACTCGCAGCAAGAGAGGAAAGGGAGTCAGGAGACGAGTCGAGCCATCAAGTGCAGTTCCTGGAAACTGACAAGAGTTTCTCCGCATCGACGAGAACAAGACGGAGCTGTTCTCCTTCCTGGCTTCTAACGTGGCAGACATTGGCACCAACAAACATCTCATCACCACACAAGGCACTGGCGTTCTTTGCTCCAATCGCCAGGACGTGTCAGCTCTAGCGCCATGCACGCATGAGGAGGCTGACACTCGTATCCTCCTGCACCTACAGGATGCCGTACAACAGGGGTACAGCAAAGTGTCAATACGCACAGTTGATACAGACGTGGTAGTCCTGGCCATAGCATCAGCCAATCGCCTCAACATCTCTGAACTGTGGATTGCCTTTGGGGCTGGGAAGAGCTTCAGGTTCATCGCTGCTCATGAGATCGCCAAAGCTCTTGGTCCTGACCGATGTGTGGCCTTGCCGATGTTCCACGCCTTCACTGGATGTGACACGGTGTCCTGTTTTGGCGGCAGGGGCAAGAAGACTGCATGGGACACCTGGACCACCTATGGAGACGTCACACCAGCATTCTGCGCCTTGGATGCCATGCCAGACCCACGTGCCATTGACGAGTGGATGCAACCACTAAAGCGATTTGTGGTCCTGCTGTACGATCGCACCAGCACAGAGGAGGGTGTGAACCAGGCAAGGAAACAGCTGTTCAGCAAGAAACGCAGAGCTATTGATGGTCTGCCTCCTACACAGGCTGCACTCATCCAACACACCAAGAGAGCTGTCTACCAGGCTGGTCACTGTTGGGCCCAAATGATGACCCCTGCTCCAGAGCGCCCGTCACCAAGTGAATGGGGCTGGAACAAGAAGCCTGGTGGATTGAGTATAACCTGGACGACCCTACCAGAAGCATCAGAAACTTGCAGGGAACTCTTGCGATGTGGCTGCCAGAACGGCTGCAGAGGACGCTCCAAATGCCAGAAGGCGGCTCTTC
This sequence comes from Conchocele bisecta, assembly GCA_029237695.1. Classification (NCBI taxonomy): domain Eukaryota; kingdom Metazoa; phylum Mollusca; class Bivalvia; order Lucinida; family Thyasiridae; genus Conchocele; species Conchocele bisecta. The sequence continues at coordinate 12,909,200 of CM055270.1, read as the reverse complement.
AGTGTACAGCTCTTTGTCAGTGCGGTGGACAGTGCTCTGAGTGACGCGGCTCACAGAGAACAGTTCATTACTGTTTGGACACAATTTCCATCCTATTGACTTGCAATTAGACTATAATAAGCTATTGTGTGTACCTCTGCTACCTACAAAAACAGAAGAAATAATTCTGGGTTGTTTGACACACTTGACGAAGTGGTCCTGATTTCAAAATCGTAACATGACGTAAAAATGATAATAAATCTTATTGTTTAGCTCAAACTAGTAATTATTTGCCATTTCAACTGTTATGTGGACAGTAAAATTACTGATGTATGATTTATAATACAAAGGAAAAACATTCCCACCCCTAGAATTGATTTAGCCTACAATATCAAAGAATTTCAAATAAGCGATGGCGGCCATCTTGAAAATGGCCGCCATTTTTGTCACAGGTCGAATCTGAGATGGCCCTAGATCTAAAAATCACCACAGACGCATAGTCTACCTGCGGACCAAATTCCATGCTTGTTTCATCAAACCCACAATACTTTCACCTATCTGCAGTACTACTAGTCAATTTAAAAGTTTTATGACTTACAAGGCAAAATTGCCAAATTGTAAGTCCTAAAGGGGGAGATAATCCATGACCCAGGGGTCAAATCAGAATTCAAAATAAACTGTGCACATTTACTCATCATAAGGAAGCTACATACCAAGTTTCAGGTCTGTAGCTAGTACGGTTTAAAAGATGTACAACTTACAAGGTTGGTGACGGACGGATGGAAGGACGGACAAGACGGACGGACAAGGGCAACATTAAATGCCCCCTCCACTATCATGGTGGGGCATAAAAATATACATTCTGAGTTGAGAAAGGGGCATACCTGCGGATGGAACGATGGGACGGCAAATTTGTTTTATATTATGCATTCCTGCACTTGATGGTTGGCATGTATACGGAGTATGAAGAGAATCGGTCAAAAAAGAGGCCTAACTGCGGAATAAAATAATGTTCAGAGTCAAAAAAGAGGCCTAACTGCGGATGGATCGGTGGGAGAGCGAAGAATGTTACGTTACGCACTCCTGCACTTGATGGTAGGGTTGTATACCGAATATGAAGAGAATCGGCCAACAACTGTAGAAGTAGTTCGCCGGACAAGAAAAAAATAATATTTTCAGTCGAAAAAGGGGCATAACTCTGGATGTATCAGTGGGACAGCAAAATTGTGTACGTTACGCACTCCTGCACTTGATGGTTGAGATGTATACCGAGTATGAAGAGAATCGGCCAAAAACTGTAGAAGTAGTTCGCCGGACAAGGAAAATTGTCTACCGACGGACGGACGGACGGCCGGACGGACGCACGGACAGGGTAAACACTATAGGCCACCGACAACTATCGTTGTGGTGGCATAATAACATATTTTGATCCTACTTTCCACGTTTTGATTCCCACTGATTGCATAGCCCCGTGGTGTTTATTAGAATAAATACGGTACATCATTCAGTGTCACAGTGCCGCTTACCGGGCTAACAGGTACATTGCGCATGTGATATAGCACTAGTTTTGTCACACCATCTTCCCCACAAAAAGTCGTCGAAATCGACGGCCCCTGAACATAATAACCCTTACACCGCTATCTTAATTTTTTGTCGTCTGCTGTTTATTTTCTATTTTCCATTTTTATCATCAAAATCATGCTTTGACAGCACTGTAGAATAATTTATAACATGCTTTGACAGCACTTCAGAATCATTTCCATTGGAAATGATTCTGAACTGCTGTCAAAACATGTTTTTATTGAGAAATAAGGCAAGATATAAAAGCAACAACAGACGAAAATTGTTGTGTGTAGCGGTCTAAGGGTTAATAATGTATACAGATAGGCATGTATTTCGCAGTATTGTCAGTCTCACAGAGCATTGTCCAGATTATATATATATCAACTATGTAAATTAAACTATCTATAATGAAATATGCACCATTCCAACCTCGTTGTGCCTAATAATGGTGAATAAATCTGCGCATTACCAGTGCTCCAGATAAGCTGCGTATTTGCTCAAATACCCAATTAAAATTGCCAAAAAAACAATTGAAATCAGAAGTAACGAGTATCAAAAAGCAATACAAAAGTTATGGTATCTTTATCATGCTGCAGAAAACAATAAACAGACCACAAATATAGCATATTTTTCTTATTTTCCATGAAAACACATCTTGGTATTTCATTAGAATTGTCTCCAAGGAGACAATTCTAATGAAATGCCAAGACATGTTTCCATTTCGAAGCAAAACTATTCAACAATTGCTGTCTGTTGATGTGTAAACAGTAGTGTGATTTTATTTTACCAAATTAAAATTTTGAAATGCCCAATTACTTCAGAAATGATGGAGTGACAATACTCAATTACTAATTCCTTATCTGGAGCCTGCATTACCATGTACTATAAAAAAAAATTTGGCTGGCAATGTTACAGTAAAACACATGTGACACGATGTCATTTACAGTAGGAGCCAAATCGGAATACATTTCGCAGTTCTAGGGGAAAATCGATTTTGATGACTTTTTGTGCAGAAGACAATGTGGCCAAACTAGTGCAGTATCACAGACACCAAGTACTAGTTAACTAGTGCTGTATCACAGACACCAAGTACTAGTTAACTAGTGCAGTATCACAGACACCAAGTACTAGTTAACTAGTGCTGTATCACAGACACCAAGTACTAGTTAACTAGTGCAGTAGCAGACACCAAGTACTAGTTAACTTGTGCTGTATCACAGACACCAAGTACTAGTTAACTAGTGCAGTATCACAGACACCAAGTACTAGTTAACTAGTGCTGTATCACAGACACCAAGTACTAGTTAACTAGTGCAGTATCACAGACACCAAGTACTAGTTAACTAGTGCAGTAGCAGACACCAAGTACTAGTTAACTTGTGCAGTATCACAGACACCAAGTACTAGTTAACTAGTGCAGTATCACATACACCAAGTACTAGTTAACTAGTGCAGTATCACAGACATCAAGTACTAGTTAACTAGTGACAAGTACTAGTTAACTAGTGCAGTAGCAGACACCAAGTACTAGTTAACTTGTGCTGTATCACAGACACCAAGTACTAGTTAACTAGTGCAGTATCACAGACACCAAGTACTAGTTAACTAGTGCTGTATCACAGACACCAAGTACTAGTTAACTAGTGCAGTATCACAGACACCAAGTACTAGTTAACTAGTGCAGTAGCAGACACCAAGTACTAGTTAACTTGTGCAGTATCACAGACACCAAGTACTAGTTAACTTGTGCAGTATCACAGACACCAAGTACTAGTTAACTAGTGCAGTAGCAGACACCAAATACTAGTTAACTAGTGCAGTATCACAGACACCAAGTACTAGTTAACTAGTACAGTATCACAGACACCAAGTACTAGTTAACTAGTGCAGTATCACAGACATCAAGTACTAGTTAACTAGTGACAAGTACTAGTTAACTAGTGCAGTATCACAGTATCACAGACATCAAGTACTAGTTAACTAGTGACAAGTACTAGTTAACTAGTGCAGTAGCAGACACCAAGTACTAGTTAACTTGTGCAGTATCACAGACACCAAGTACTAGTTAACTAGTGCAGTAGCAGACACCAAATACTAGTTAACTAGTGCAGTATCACAGACACCAAGTACTAGTTAACTAGTGCAGTATCACAGATACGTATCACAGACACCAAGTACTAGTTAACTAGTGCAGTATCACAGACACCAAGTACTAGTTAACTAGTGCAGTATCACAGACACCAAGTACTAGTTAACTAGTGCAGTATCACAGACACCAAGTACTAGTTAACTAGTTTCAGTATCACAGACACCAGTACTAGTTTAACTAGTTCAGTATGCACAGACACCAAGTATAGTTAACTAGTGCTGTATCACATACACCAAGTACTAGGTTAACTAGTGCAATTATCACAGACACCAACCAATAAATAAAGTTTAACTAGTGCAGTATCACAGTACAACCAAGTAACTAGTTAACTAGAGCAGTAGCATACACCAAGTACTAGATAACTTGTGCTGTATCACAGACACCAAGTACTAGTTAAACACTAGTGCAGTATCACAGACTCCAAGTACTAGTTACTAGTGCTGTATACACAAGAACACCACCAAGTACTAGTTATAACTAGTGCAGTATCACAGACACCAAATAACTAGTACTAGTGCCAGTCGCAGACACCAAGTACAAGTAACTTGTTGCAGTATCAGACACCAAGTACTAGTTTAACTATGCAGTATCACAGACACCAAGTACTAGAATACTATGCAGTATCACTGACGCCAAGTACTAGTTAACTAGTGCAGTACTAGTTAACTATTCAGTAGCAGACAACCAAGTACTAGTTTAACTAGTGCAGTATCACCGACACCAAGTACTAGTAACTAGTCAGAAATCAGACACCAAAGTACTAGTTAACTATTGCAGTATCACAGACACCAAGTACTAGTTTAACTAGTGCAGTATCACAGACACCAAAGTACTGAGTTTTAACTAGTGCAAGTATCACAGACACCAAGTACAGTTAACTAGTGCAGTAACACAGACACCAAGTACTAGTTAACAAGTGCAGTATCACAGACATACCAAGTAACTAGTTAACTAGTGCAGTATCACTGACACCAAGTACTAGTTAACTAGTGCAGTATCATTGCTGACACCAGTACTAGTTTAACTAGTGCAGTCTTCCAGTGCTATCACAAGACACCAAGTACTAGTTAACTACTGCAGTATCAGACACCAAGTACAAAGTACTAGTTAATTAGTGCATTAGTATCACAGACACCAAGTACTAGTTAACTATTTCAGTATCACAGACACCAAGTACTAGTTAACTAGTTTCAGTATCACAGACACCAAGTACTAGTTAACGTAGTGCTGTATCACATACACCAAGTACTAGTTAACTAGTGCATTATCACAGACACCAATTCAAGTACTAGTTAACTATGTGCAGTATCACTGACACCAGTACTAGTTAACTAGTGCAGTATCACAGACACCATTACTAGTTAAACTAGTGCAGTATCACTGTACACCTAAGTACTAGTTTAACTAGTGCAGTATCACTACACCAAGTACTAAGTTAACTAGTGCAGTATCACTGACACCAAGTACTAGTTAACTAGTGCAGTATCACTGACACCAAGTACTAGTTAAACTAGTGCAGTATCACAGACCAAGTACAATTTCTAGTTAACTAGTGCAGTATCACATACACAATACTAGTTAACTGTGCATACATCACCGTACATCACAGACACCTAGTACTAGTTAACTAGTGCGTATCACATACACAACCAAGTACTAGTTAACTAGTGCAGTATCACTGACACCAATTGTACTAGTTAAGCTAGTGCGTATCACTACACCAAGTACTAGTTAACTAGTGCAGTAATCACTGACACCAAGTACTAGTTAACTAGTGCAGTATCTCTCAATACACACAGACACCAAGTACAGTGAGTTAACTAGTGTATGTATCACTGACACCAAGTACTAGTTAATCTAGTGCTGTAATCACATACACCCAAGTACTAGTTAACTAGTGCAGTATCACTGACACCAAGTACTAGTTAACTAGTGCAGTATCACAGACACCAAGTACTAGTTAACTAGTGAAGTATCACATACACCAAGTACTAGTTAACTAGTGCAGTATCACAGACACCAAGTACTAGTTAACTAGTGCAGTATCACAGACACCAATACTAGTTTAACTAGTAACAGTATCACAGACACCAATAGTACAAGTATAAGTTTAACTAGTGCAGTATCACAACTAGTGTAGTATCACAGACACTAAGTACTAGTTAACTAGTGCAGTATCACAGACACCAAGTACTAGTTAACTAGTGCAGTATCACAGATACCAAGTACTAGTTAACTAGTGCAGTATCACAGACACCAAGTACTAGTTAACTAGTGCAGTATCACAACTAGTGCAGTATCACAGATACTAAGTACTAGTTAACTAGTGCAGTATCACAGACACTAAGTACTAGTTAACTAGTGCAGTATCACAGACACCAAATACTAGTTAACGTGGTAAATGGCACGATGATGCTGTGCAGTGTCTTTATACACAGATATTCAACATTAAATGATATGGTAGGGTAACAGTTTCTGTCATTTTAACAGGTTTGAAAAAAGACGTGCGTTTCACCACCCTACTGACCTTTAAACTTATATTAAACATTAGATCACCATGTGATTGTTTTCTGGCACCTGTGCCATCAGGCTGGTATATAGAGAATAGTAGGTTAGTGCCGTGAATGGGAAAAAATATCTGGCAAGGCTCAGGAAACGGGATGGGCGAGGCTATGCCGAGAACATCCCGTTTCCGTGCCGCGCCAGATATGTTTTCCCATTCACGGCACTAACCTACTATTCTATTTATCCCGTCAACACCTTCAAATGGCTGTAAAATGCAAAAATTGTATTGTGTTGACGGGATAAAACTTGATCTCTGGCGAAGGCTCACGTCTGGGGTATAATTAACGATTCATGGTTGTTTCAGTAGAGAATATGGAATTGGTGTAATAGGACAGACCCCACCAGCAAATTCACTAATTATAAATCAATTGCAAGGGGAAAACTTTTAGGTTTACGTTTGTCAATTTACAGTCATGACAATGACTGAGCATTCATAACTGCAGCAAATTCTACTGTGTTATTTTATTTCAATGGTGAATAATGTTTGTCCTAGCGCATGGAGCCACGGCTGTAGTCACCACGGCGCACAGTGGCACTATTTTGGACCGGTTTTTTTTAAGGGTCTAGGAGGGCTAGTTCTGAGTACATAACTCTTAATAACATTCCATTACACTGCATTACATAAGAGTTACACTGCATTACATAAGAGTTATGACAGAGTAGTCTTTCCAAATGTGCGTTTGAAGCGTTCTTTGTTTACTTTCTACTTCGTAGAGAATGACCTAAGAATTTTGCTAATACAGCCTACGCTCGTTTACTTGAAGTTCGTCGGACTGTGATAAATACTTTGAGTAAACTTTGAGTAAGTTCGACGTAACAAAATCTGAACAGACCTCTAAATATTGCCATACGCGTTACGGGACGCAACTCCCATACGACCTGTGACACACGGAGTTACACTTTTGCAACTCTAATGTGTTTACTTTCGTTTGCCTATACACGCATGTGTGTATACACATCTGTATTATCAGGGTGGAACAAGAAAAAACAATTCAAAGCAGTAAAGTAACATTTTATTATGTTTAATAAATAAAGCATGTAAACCGGAAATTAAGAAGTTGTGCATACCGGACTTGATTATATATACACAGCATTTATCAATCGGAGGGTGAATGTGAGTCTATATACTCAGGCAACGTTTCGCATCTGATGACACATGCAAACGAGTCTGGACAAGTTGGATTTGAGAAAACCATCTTTATTGTATCTTCGATTTTTGATTGAAACGAAATTCGGGAAAAGTTTCCATAAATTGTTTCGAAAGTTGACATGGTGCGACAACTTTTGAAGTGATTTAACCCTTCCTACGCTGTTAACGGAAATTGCCGTCTGCAGTTTTTCATTTTTGCTTTAATTCTTAACAAAAAACTGCTTTTGACAGCACATGAGAATCGTCTCCACTGGAGACGATTCTCATGTGCTGTCAAAACCAGGTTTTTGTTGAGAAATATTGAAAATAAAACATTTCCAGCAGACGACAACATTTAATTCAGCGTAGTAAGGGTCAAGGATAATCCCGACAACTCGTCTCGAAGTTTGTTTACACAGGTAAACAAGTCCAGTCTTTGATCCGGTAAATTTGCGCTGCAAATTCGCACTTCGAGCGCAAACCAACACTTCGACTTAACGAGAGTGAAATACCACACATTTCCGTTTTCAATTAGTTCGAATTGGCGAAAATTTGACGTAACGAAATTCGATGTAACGGTAGCCAGTTACATTGAAAATAATAGGATTTGAAACGGGACTTGGACACAAATTTGATGTAACGAGGGAATTTGACGTAACCGACTTCGAGAAAACGAATGTAGACTGTACACTTCATTAGGTAAGTTTATGGTAATATTTTTGTGTCATATTGTAGAATTGTCTCTCAATAACAATATAGCGAAGTACGAACGTCAATGCCCTGCAAGTTTTTTCTATATTTGAGTGCGCAATGTGTAAATGCTATTACGCACATTTTTACTGTGTAGCGTGGTGTAGCGATATAGTGCAACCTGTTGCCTGTAATGCGGAAAACGTGCAGCGTAATCAGACACCCTGGGAGCTAAAAACGAATGATCGAGCTATTTCAGAAATAGCTGTGAATAGTAACTCTATCTTTAAATCTACTCCTGCACCGTACCGTCAATACGTTATGTGAGTAGAGAGCATGTTTCAATTAAAGAAAATATCCATACCACCTGCCCCATACCATGCCCCTAAAGAATCAACTTTTTTCTCGATAGTTGTGTCTAGAAATTCCAGTGGAATAATATTTTGTCTTTTGTATATATATAGATTATGAGGCGCCTGCGACATAATCTATATTGTATCGTTGTCAGACCCTGAGGTTAGAAGTTTAAATATATAAAAATACAAAACTACTATATAGTTTGGTATTTTGTACTTTTTATGAAAAATATAGCGACATAATCTCAATTGTAAACTTCTCAGCCTTTGAGATTAGGAATTTGTCAAAATAATGCTTGTTGTACACAATTATATAGTTGTTTTGTATGAAAACCATAATATTCAGCAAAATATATGCAATGAACCGAGAAACCGCTATATCACAATCTCCCTAAGTCTGGCAGACTCTTGTCTGAATGGTTTCTCTATTTTATAGTATCTCTTTAAGGCCCAAACTCTATTTGCCCCACACTTTCCACACACTTGATACATAGCACAAGTACCCTTTCCACACACTAGGCATGGTTTCAAGGGGGTATTCTTTTTACTCTAAATTTATGGGTTGCACAGTATATTGAGTTTTTCACTGATTGTATCGTGCATGGTTTATCTGAATGGATATTTTTGTATTGACACATGTTTATGTTTATTTCCCCCATGTTTTACTTTATATATACAATAATTTTTCTATTAAATAAAAAATAATATTATAATAAACCAAAGATTAAAAAGAAAATGAGTGCTACAGATATAAAATATATTTTGAAGCTACACCGTGATGGAGCTATTAATGATGAGCAATTGCGAAAGATGGTTGATGCTTTGAAATCTTCAGAGACTAAACCATCTGTGGAAGAAAACCGTAGGGAAAGACGTAGAAAAAAGAAGCAAAGAAGGAAAGAGAAACTTAACCAAACAAAGATTGAAAAGCCAATTCCAGCCCCCAGATCAAAAAAACCAATCCCAGCCCCACGATCCATAAATCGTGAAAAAGAATTAAAATTGATTGACAAGCCATTGTGTGCTTATTTCAAGTCATATGAAATCAATGCAAAGAAATATAAAGATCCTTCTGTTCTATTCGATGAAAATCAATCTGTTATAATAAAACAAAGCAATCAAGATATAAAAGAATACAATGGAATAAAGTTTTCAATTGGCATTTCTTTAAAATTCTTCAAAGATGAAAACGGCGGAGAAAGAAAGTATGTCATCGGACAAGCCCATGGAGAACAAAGTGCTGTTCTTGATGGATCTAAAGTAGTTGAATTTTATAATAATCAAACTTCTTATCTGCAAACTTGGATTGAAAAATTTACAAATACAGCATCAGGCCTAGAGATTGAACACTGTATTAAACTGTACTTAAACATTGCAAAATATGAACCACTCAAAGACTCTTCATATATCCCTTTACCCAAACCATTGTTAAATAAAAAAGCAATAATCAATGTAAAGAATAATGATAATGAATGTTTTAGATGGGCTCTGATATCCGCTATATATCCAGCAAAAAGCCACTATAATAATATTTACAGTTATACAAAAAACAAAGACAATTTGAACTTGAAGGAGATCGATTTTCCAACCCCAATAACCCAAATACCAAAAGCGGAAAAACAAAACAATCTTGCAATAAATGTTTATGGATACACAATAACAAAAAAGACAGAGAAAATAAGCATATTCCCATATTACATATCAGATCAACCAACAGAATTGAATAGAATTAATTTACTATTAATATCACAAGACGAAGAAGGTGAAGAACCAAATAAAGAAACGCAATATCATTATTGTTGGATTAAAAACCTAAACAGACTACTCGTAGATCAAAACAAACACAAAAACAAAACATACTTCTGTGAATGTTGTCTATATGGCTTCTCACAAGAAGACTTACTACTCAAGCATAAAGAAGATTGTGAAGGCATCAACAAAACTGCAACAAAAATAGAAATGCCCTCAAAAGATAAAAACCATATAAAATTCAAAAACCATCAAAACCAACTACCAGTTCCATATGTAATCTATGCGGACTTTGAAAGCATAATAACCCCTGAAAACAAACCTGCTGGTGACAAATCAGAAATAACAAGTGAACATGAAGCTTGTGGTTTTGGATATCAAGTTGTGCGGTATGATGGCAAAGCAGAAAAACCAGTAATATACAGAGGTGAAGATGTAGTTGAAACATTCTTAAACCATTTGAAGTGTGAAACAAGCAACATCAACAACACTTTTACCAATCCAACTCAAATAACAATGACAGAACAAAACACCAAAGATTATGAAAGTGCAACCCATTGTTGGATATGTGAAACGGAACTAAACGATACAAAAGTAAGAGACCACTGCCATTTCACAGGTAAATACAGAGGAGCCGCACACAAAATGTGCAACCTAAAACTCAAAATAAAACCAGGCACAACTAAAATCCTGTAGTATTCCACAACCTAAAAGGATATGATAGTCATCTTATAATGCAAAAAATACACACAGCAAACCGCAACATAACTTGTATCCAACCAACGCTGAAAAGTACATCTCATTTAGCATTGGACAACTCAAGTTCTTAGACAGTTTCCAATTCATGCCTTCATCACTTGAAAAGTTAGTAGATGCAACAGATAAATCAGATTTCAAAATCACCAACAATGTCTTCAACAATAAAACAAATCTACTTTTACGTAAAGGGGTTTACCCCTATGAATATATGAACAACAAAGAAAGATTCAATGAAACACAATTACCACCTATAGATACATTTTACAGCAGTCTTACAGATGAAAGTATCAACCAAAAAGAATATGAACACGCACAAAAGGTATGGAAAGAGTTCAACTGTAAAACCCTTGGAGATTATCATGATTTATACCTTAAAACTGATGTTGTTCTACTTGCTGATGTATTCCAAACATTTAGAAAAACATGTATAAATGCATACAAACTTGATCCATTACACTACTATACAGCTCCAGGTCTATCATGGGATGCTCTACTAAAAAACACACAAATAGATTTAGAACTACTAACAGATATTGATATGCATTTATTCATAGAAAAAGGTATGCGTGGCGGTATAAGTATGGTATCCAAAAGACATGCCAAAGCAAACAATCCTCTTGTAGCTGATTACAATCCAACTGAAGAAAACAATCACATCATGTATTACGACGCAAATAACCTATACGGATTGGGCAATGAGTCAACCTTTACCGTACTCCGGTTTCAAGTGGAAACCCTTAAACAGTAGAAACACAGTTGCTCAACCAAAACCAGGCAAAGGTTTAATCCTTGAAGTAGACCTAGAATACCCAAAAAGCCTACATAAACTACACAACGATTATCCACTTGCACCTGAGAAACTAGCAGTAAAAAAAGAATGGTTATCAGAATATCATAACAGAACTTCTTAACAATAGCAATATGATAAACATAGAGAAACTTGTCCCAAATCTAAACAATAAATATGTATTACACTACAGAAATCTACAGTTGTACATATCTCTTGGCCTAAAACTCACTAAAGTACATCGAGCCTTAGAATTCAATGAAAAAAACCATGGATGGAACCATACATTCGTCTAAACACCGAATTACGTAAAAAAGCAAAGTCTGCATTTGAAAAAGATTTCTATAAACTAATGAACAATGCTGTATTCGGAAAAACTATGGAGAACCTACGAAAAAGATCAGATATCAAACTAGTAAGAACAGATGGAACCGAAAACGAAAGACTAAGAAAAATCATAGCTAAACCTAATTTCAATAGACGTGTCAAATTCTCAGATGAATTATCTGCTATACATGTAAACAAAACTAAACTAACGCTAAACAAGCCAATCTATGTTGGCATGTCTGTCTTAGACTTATCAAAACATCTAATGTACGACTGGTACTATAACAAACTGAAAAAAAAGTATAATGAAAACTGCACCTTGTTGTATACAGACACCGACAGTTTATTAGTTGACATCAAAACAGAAGATGTATACAAAGATATGTCTAAGATGAAAGATGAATATGACTTCTCTGATTATCCAAAAGACCATCCACTTTATGATGAAACAAACAAAAAAGTAATAGGCAAAATGAAAGATGAATGTGTTGGCACTTCAATAGCAGAATATATTGGTCTACGGCCTAAGCTATACTCTATATTACGAGCAGACGAACAACTCATCAAGAAAGCAAAGGGAGTAAAAAAACATGTAATCAAAAAACAAATAAACTTTGAAAATTACAAAGATGCACTTTTCAACAAGAAAACATACACTCATAACATGAATATGCTACGCTCCATACACCATAAAATATACGGACTAACAATGAACAAAACAACACTCTCACCACTCGACACAAAACGATACATTGCACCTGATGGAATCATGACATACGCGTTTGGGTATCAGCCGGAACAATAAAAAGCTCTTCCTTTACAAAGCCTCTCTTTGGTGCCGGCGGCGCCTTCAAATAATACACTCTTATACCTTGGGTAATAAAATGATAATCAATCTTGTGAATATCAACACTCCATATCGGGTCAGTAGCTCTACGTCTGCCTCCGCCTTCTTGTTCTCCAGGTTGGTATAAATATCTTAAGTTTACAGTAGGACAGATGGGGTCGTCTTTTAATGTTTTAATTTTCAATTGGAGAGGGTTTTTTCGTCTCCGAATTTATTGCAGAGATTACCGCTGGTAGCCTCTTAACCCATTCCCTATTTCGTTTATGAGATTGTCCAACTCCTTAGCATACTGATAACCAAACAATCTTTCGGCTAGTGTCCTATTAAATCTTTCAACAATGGCTTGGTCTCTATGAATTTCTCTTCTACCGCGTCTTATATTTACATTATGTTTATCCATGAACTGTGTAACAGCACCCATAAATTCTCTACCTGGATCTACTTGCAGTAAGTTTGGATATGTTAGTTTTCTTTTATAAATATTTTCATAAGCTTTAGCAACTTCCTTGCTGTCCTTTGAAGTCAGTGGTTCTGCCTCTTTATATCTACTAGCAATATCAACAACAGTCAATGCATACTTATATGTTTTTCGACCAACAGTGTCATGTGGTAGGAATAATAAATCCGCTTGATGAACTTCATTCTTGTTAGAAACATCAAACTTTGGCCTCACTATTTTCTTTGGTGCAGGTAAATAAATCTGCCATACCGCTTGTTTATTTAAGAAATTCAATGCTTCTTTATCACTTACTTTAGCTGCTTTTGCTAATTTCTTAACAGCTGTTAAACCTTTCCAAAATCCTTTAGGACTGTAATAAATTTTCTCCATTTTTTATTTCTATATTTAAGATACATTTCTATAACATAAAACACAAAAATGAATCAACAAATCACACTGGTCAAGTTTGAAGAAAAGTGTAAGGAACAAAATGAATATAATACAATTAAATGGGCAGATTTAAAATAAAACTTAATGAAATCTATACTATTACAGATTACAGATGTGTGGATACTATTAATGGTGAAGCTATGATTTTAACATTAAATGATGACACTAAAGCATGGGCACCACTCTTTCTCAAATCTAAAATTTGAACAAGCTAAATCTAAAAATAAGGAGTTGCCATACTCTGTAAGACCATTAGGGTTGAAGCCAAGTAAAAACAATACGAACAATAAGTATCATACTTTTGATTTTGTCTATTGAAAAACTTTTAAACCCTATTTTTTTTACCCGACCGCACTCAAATGAAAGTCAAAATTTAGTGCCCATTTATATTTTTTAACATGTCTGTTTTGATTTGCTCTCGTAGTATTTTTTTTTCTTCAACAGAAATCTCAAACTTTATAGGTTTTCTAACATCTGCTTTCATTTGTTCATATTTATCCATCTCTCCCATGATCAATTTAAATTCTTCATCAAATACATTACCATCTTGTAATGCAGTGGAAACTTTATTTGCAATAGAATTAAGTTTTGCCATTGCAAGTATACATATTTCATCATGTTTTTCAGCCTTTTTCAGTAGTTTAGTATTAACAAATTTGCTTGTTAATGCAAATGCACCACATATACTACCCGCAATACCAAGGCCCAAGGAAACGGGCACTCCTACAACAGTTAATAATAGCCCCGGCACTCGTCCCACCCATTACCAGACCAACAGTAGTTAATCCAGACTGAACACCATTTAATATGTTCAGAGCTCTTTTATATTTATTTCGTATTGTTTTCCTTGTCTCAACCTCATTTCTAGCTTATGTTTTAAAGCACTTATTTCACTAAGCCTATAATGTTCTGTTCTATTTCTCCTCAAACTGGTAGCGGTGGTACAGTTTATTACTCATTTTATTTTTATAATTTTTTTAAAATTTAAATATCTAATTCAATTAATACATTTACAATTGAAATGGAAGCTCTACTATATGTTGTAAGTGAAACAAAATTTAATACACTTCCAGAAGCAAGCTCGATTGGAGTTTGAAATATTGTATATGCCGAACGCTGTCCTTTATGTTTTGTTAAAGTTGCATTAACATTTGGGGCGCCATTAATACTAATCCCAATTTTTAGCTCATCGGTTGCAAATCCATCTCTTGTGACACTGCATAAACCCATTCGTAAAACTCTCCCACTACACAACATAGTATAACCACAATTTTCATGCGCTGAACCAGAAACACCATTTCCAAATGCAAATTCATAAGAGCCATCACGTAATGGCCCAGATTCTTCTGCCCATACAGTTATTATAGGTTTACCTTGCTTAAGGTCATGTATTGTTTGTTTTAGGTTTGGGACATACATTTTATCTTTTACAAGAGTAGCAAACTCATTCATTTTCTTTTTAATCAACTCATCACCTGTATCACTATATGATTTAGTTGCGTGATAGTTTGTATCTCCATATATAGACATTTTACTTTATGTTTATCTTATTTCAAATACAATAAAAATTGGCAGTCCGTGATTATTTAATAAATTATTACTATTGTCTCTGACTTCAATTCCCAACTCGTCTATGATACCACTTTGTAATTTTCTATATTCCGGATATTGAAATGATATTGTATCCGATTCCCCAAACGTAGTTTTGCTGATGGGTACAGTACAAATAATGTTACTTATATTTCCATCTAATAGATTGTGAGATGAACTGACTTGATTCAGATATATATAAACAGATTTGGTAGCAAAATCAACTGGATTGACGCTTGTATAAGTACCACTATCCAACTTGTGTGGATATATGTCAAAACCTAGTAATTTAAGTATATTTTCAGGAATATTAACCTCGTGTCCCGCTGTAACTGTAAAAGTACATTTCCCATTAGATTTATTTACACTAAGTGACAAAGCGGCATTACTTAATAAATTACTTAATCTATCAAATGAATATAATCCAGCGGGAATTGTCACTGCAGTTGGTTTAGCTCTAACAGTAGACCACTCGTATGTTTCATCCTGCAAAATATTGTACCAACCAACCCAGTATGTAAGACTTTTCAAACCAATTTCTCGCTTAGAATCCGTATATCAATATATTCTTGTAATGGAATTGGTTTTGTAATGTCAGTTAAAGTTATATACATTTTTTTTAATATATATATATATATATATATATATATATATTAAAAAAAACAACAACAATGGCATTCAAATTTAAAAAAGATGCAAACTACAATGTCAACCATATATATGCTTTGAAAACGGTTCCAATGTTTTACAATGTTGATGTTTATGTTACAAAAGATAAAAGTTTCAAAGCTACATATTCCAACGCATTAGCAGGGTATCCAAACCCCTCAATAACTGGTAATGTCTCAAACAACAACAAAGCATATAACAATTGGATGAATAATCAAATGGGGTGGTATCAGAATCAATTTAACTTTGCAATATGGTGTGCTACTTGTGGGTGCGGTGTTTCATATAACCAGCATTTAACAATTACAAATGATCCGTTTTTGAGATCCTTATATGAATTTCATATTATGTATCAAACACTTCGAATCTTAGCTCAAATGAAAGTTCCTCTACCAGATTGATCACAGCTATTGTTGGTATGATAATAATTTTGACCTTTCAGCTTACCATAGAATATGCACTGAATTTGGTATTAATCCAAATAAGGATTTCAGACAAAAAATAGACCATGGGAATCATAATCTTGGCGGTTTTACAATGTTTATGAGACCTTCAGGGGGTTATAGATTGAGCCATGGAGGTAGGGTATCACCATTTTTTGATGTACACGATTCTTTTACCCATCACGTCGATATTACTAATGCTTGGACTAGTTTTGTTCTAGATAATTCAATTGGGTTCACTCAAGCTGGAGTTGAACGATTAAATGATAGTATTAGAGTTTATGTGTGGTCAATTCTTGGAGCTCAATCTCAAACAAGAACTTCCATTATTGGTACTGGGACTGCATTTGATGCGCAAAAACAATATTTAGCCAATGTTAATGATGCAATTAATAGAGCTGTAGACTTACCCACAATAATTTCAAACTATCAAAATGTACTAAAATATGCAAGGTCAAAAGTTGATTTGTATAATGGAATTGGTTGTATATGGCCCCAAGCAACATGGATTTGCAGATAGGAAGTATTCAAAATTACAATAATTTAATTGTAATTGCAAGTGGTGATCAAACTGTTGGGTTTAATGGTGATGTAAATAGTTTACCAGTTCCACCGCCTGTACAAAACACCAGAAAAAAGTATTGTTAAACCTTTGGATGTTAAACCTTTGAGTGTTCCTCCTACAGTTTTTAAAACTAACACAGTCACAATACCTGAAAAAATAAAAAATAGAAGCAGTCAAACATGAAAATTATAAAACTGCACTAGTCACTGGTAGTATTGCAGTTGGGTTAGGACTACTATTATTTTACTTTCGAGATAAAATATAATCCTTAGCGGCCATATAAAGAAGCCCAGCAACTGTAATAATCAAAACCCATAAATTATTGGCTAGCCATCCAACAGCCTTTCCTGCTGCATTCAACACCCAAGCTACTATAGAACCGATTATCCCTGGTAATGCATCCACTGCCTTCCCTGCTAGCATACCCAGTAATGAACTCAGATGTTGTAATTGTTTCTTTATCCATTCTTTAGCTCCACCTTTTCCTGGTGGCTTGAGAGCGGCTGCACCACCACTTGCACCTCCAGTAATACTTAAAATTAAAGTAGAGATTATAAACCCTATAGCTGTCAAAACAGAAACAATAGTTACCCCCTGTTCTTTGAAGAGGGTTTTGAGTCTTTCTCTTAAAGTAGTATCTTTGTGTAATATTCTATCAAGGGTCTCTTTTATTCTGGATACTTGAGTTCTTAAATTTTCTCTATCAACTGAAATCGCCTCAAGACGTGCTTCACGCTCAGATACAATAGCAGCAATTTCTTTTTCGACACGGTCTGCATCTGGACTGTCTGAATCAAATGTAGTTACAGCTGCCAGCTTTAACACTGCAGCATCTTTATTTTTATCCAATTCATTTAACTTGGCAAGGTTGTTGGTTAGTGAGCCTCTTGATTGTTGCAGTGCTTTGTTTAAGGCTTTAAGTTCTCTTAATGGCAAAGTTTCAAAATCATGTGTAATTGTAGTTGATGTTTCTTTTGATAGTGTATCAATGAGTTCTTTTACATGTGTTTCTGTTTCATCAACTTTACTTGGTAATTCAGACATTTCTATGTTTTCAAGATCTGGCAATTCGTTTTCTATAGTTTGTATTTTATTAACAGCTTCTGGAGCCAAGTGGACCTCTCGTAGGTTCAATAACCGTTTTAATTCAGCTGTTCCTTTGCCCTTAAAAGTTCTTATTAATTTATTAGGGTCCCCATTTTTACTAATGCGGTGATCCTTCCAGAACAGTGTTTTGTTTTCTGTGTGTAGGTCTGGAATTAGTAACTGAAACTCCTGATCTGTTACGTTAAACTCCTTTTGGAATAGAGTTTTAAAAAGCTCTAAAGTTTTTACTGGTAGAGGACGATCATTCTCTGGAGTTAGTTTTTCCGTTTGTAAATCAGGTAATGTCATTGGAACATCGGGGGTATCAGTTGTGTTTCTTCATCACCATCAGGGTCATACGTCTCATTATCATAATGCATAAAATCTCCTTCTCCACCTTCAGCCATTATTTATTATTTATTTTAAAGTATGTAATTTATAAATAAAATTAAAAAGAATAATGACAACATACGGAAGAAAACTTAATCCCTACAGACATTTAAGAGAGCCTCTCGGTGTAAAAGGAATTAGACAATCAGTTACAATAACAAATAATCCATCTACAATTGATCAAAACCAACAGCTTTTAGTGCGATTCCCAAATTTAGGACCAAATGATTTAATCGTACCTGGAACAGTTCGTTTAGCTTTTACAATTGCATTAACCTCCACTGATGACAATCGGAGAGTGGTTCAAAATCTTGGTCGTGCAATCGTTAAGAAAACAACTATTAAAATATCTGGTAATGAAATTTTATCAATCGATGATTCAGATGTGTATTACATCTATCGTGACCTATGGAAAACACCTCCAGAGCGAAATAATATGGTTTATCAAGGTATAGACACTAGTACAAGTTCAAATATAACAAAATTAAGAACTGGAGCAGCAGATGCTAGTTCTGGAAACGCTGAAGATAAAGCTATCGCAGATACATTTGGTAATCGATTTTATATACCATTAGATTTTGAACTTCTTGAAGCCCATATGCCTTATTATCAATCTGGTTTGGGTGATAGGCTCGAATATGAACTTACATTTAATGATTATTCAAGGGTAATAATAGCCACAGGTGACTTAGCTGCTAATTATGAAATTAATAATATAAGTTTAGAATTTGATATGGTCACAGAGCCTAATTTAGCAACAATGGTAAAAAATCAATATATGGGACAAATGTCAATTTTGTATGATAGAATTCTTCGTCACCGAAAGATAACTAAAAATAAAAGTGATTCTATATGGAATATAAATTTGAATACCCCTGCTAGGTCCATGAAGGGAATTTTAATGGTATTTGAAGAACAATCAACACCTTTTTCAAGAAAAAGTGAAAAATTCTATAATCCGAAAATAAATAATGTTGAAGTAACAATTGAGGGTGTGCCTAATCAACTATACAGTCAAGGGATGAAAGCATATAATATGTGGGATGAAATACGCAAAACACTTTGCCGGTGGAGATATTAATGATCCGATAGTGAACGCTGTCAGTAAAGAATTTAATGTGTCCAGTGTGACAATTGGCAAATATCTTACAAAACAATATGCACTCTGGCTTGACTTAAGAACAACAGATGATAATAGTTTACATGGGAATGGACGGAGACTAGAAAATGCGAGTGAAGGTATTACAATTCAGATTACTAAAGAAGCTGAAGCTGCAAGTGCAATAAATATATATTTATTTATAATTCAAGATGCCCAACTAAATATAGAAAATGGAAGATTTGTATCGGTGTTATATTGATTTACCAAAGTATGCACATAGTGCAATTGTTTGTGGTCAAACAGGATGTGGGAAAACAGAATTTGTTTTAGGCTTATTAGAGCTTTCACAACAACAAGGAGGTTATAAAGGTTTTTTCGATAATATAATTATACTTTGTCCAACTATAGCATGGAACAAGGCTTATAAAAACAGAAGTTGGATAAGGGATGTACGCCGACCAATCGATAAAAAAATAACGATTGTTAATCCAGTTGATAATAATGGCGAAGAGAAGCTGCAAGATCTGTTAAGATTATTTTTTAATAAATATGCTGGAAGCCCAACATTATATATCATTGATGACTGTTCAGCTACAAAGCAATTAACAAAGAAAAAAGATATGTTGTCACAGCTCGCATTCTCTGGACGACATGCAGAGCAAAGCGTTTGGGTTATATCACAGAGATATAATTCAGTATTAAAAGACTTAAGAGAACAGACAAAATGGCTGTGTATGTTTTATACGAAAGACAGAGATAGTTTTGAGGACTGTTTGAGAGAAAATGATGTTATTTCGACACTAGAGGAAAGAAACAAAATAAGAAAAGAGTTATCGAAAACAAAACATTCTAAGTTGCTTATTAGAACTGATCAACCTACTGGTTATAAGTTGCTTAAGTAATGCTTAGTATACTTAGTATACTTAATATTTCTTATTTTGCTTATTTTACTGGATTTTAACTTGATTTAAACTTGATTTAAAACTTGATTTAGCTGAGCAATTCATAGATACCAATGTTAAGAATTGTTCAACAAATAGGTATTGCTTAACAATGTTGAGTTGTTCTAAGCAAAGAAATTTAACTTAAACAATTGTATGAATATATGAAATGTTTGAGATATTGATATTCATACAATTATTGATTATTATATTTGGATCGGGTTGGGTTTATTTTAAATTAAAATATATATTATGCAAAATAAAAATGAATTGTGAGGAACTTATAGAACAACTAAGTGATGATAAAGTATCCAATGATAGTGTTGTAGGTGAAGTAAATAATGATCACTTAAAACAACGGTTATCTTCGATTATTTCAGGTGGGAAATCTGTTCAATATTTGGGTAAAGATATAACTATTTCACAACTAGAAGTTGTCAAATGAACAAATATTAAAATTGTATAACAGATATGAAAGTAGATTTGGTGCTTCAATGACGAAAACTCTTGGTAATACTATTTTGAATATGTATGCTCTAGCTGTAGGTAATATCTTGCCTATACCAGCAGGAAATCATGATAAACTCGTAGCTGATTTAGAAGGAGATCCATTTGTTGACCATGCATTGACTAGTACTTGTTGTGAGTTGTATTTTAGGTTTGGAGCATTTCTGGCACCTATTACTGCAGCAATAACAACATTTAAATATTGTCAATTTAAAAATATAAATGATATAAATAAAAATAATGGAAACGGAGAACACACAACAAGATTCCCTGATGAAGAAATTCCAGAACGAAAAGAGGAGATTAAACAAGTAACAGCAAAGAATCCAAAGAGGGTTGAAGCTGGTAAAAAGGGTGCTGCTGCTAGAAAAGCCAAACAAGAAAGTCTATTACATATGGTACATAAGAAAAAAGTAGATATACAACCTGAAGAACCAGTTATAGTGAAAGTCTATAAAACCACGAATATAATATATTTTGTAGTGGCAGTGAGTTTAGTTGGTGGGTTTGTGTTTGGCTATAAATTGTTAAATCGAAATAAAATTGAAACAAAAGAACCTGAAATGCCTAGTGTAAAACACAATCCTCATCTTATGGAGTAAACAATTAATTAAATTAAATTAAATTTATTATTAAGTAAAATAAAAAAAAAAAGATGACGGCAATTAATACAGATGGAAAGATAATAGGAAATCTTGCATATCATGCTGCTGTAATAACGGCGCGTGAAATCGGATATGCGCAGATAAAGAATAAAATTATAAGACAGGCGGTGCCAAAACTGCAACTTGATGGTTATAATATGGCTATGTTAATGTTGGATACTGGACTTGCTATTGCTACGAGAGATATGCTTGTTAAACAAGGTATAATTCCTGATAATATTTTTAAGTAATAAAATTATTATATAAACAAAATGTCTGGAATAGCTATGATGGTTGGCGGTGCTTTGGTTAACGCATTGGCGTTTACAGGGAGTAATTTCTTATTCAGTTCATTGGGGAATAATTCTGCGATTGAAGAACGCAAAAGGCATGATAATGCCGTAGAGCAATTACAAAAGGCACAGGAGGCACAGTGGGCAGAAAAAAGAACAGAGAGATTAGACTGGATTAATAATGAAATTAGAAAGCAGAACCACGCTGCTAAGACTTTTGAGGATGTAGATGAAGCTATTAGGGAGTATAATGCTGTTACGGCACCGGTGACAGGTGCACAACAATTACAGTCGTTCGGAGGAGAGCCGGTATTGAGTGATTATTATACACCTTCACAGAGTCAAAAGGATAGAGAAATTATATTTATAGTGGGCGGAATGGTTGTGGTAGGGATTGTGGCATATAGATTTGTATAATAATGGTTTAAATCAAAGAAAATGGTCCTTGGGTGAAGCCAATGTAGGTGCCTACAAACACCCATAGTTTGATACTTATAACAATTATACATTTTATTATTTTTTAATTTTTTTTACTACCGATGTACAATGTTTTTGAAACATATAATGTATGGTTTGCAAGCAACGATAATCGTGTTTAATAACATTCATTTGTTCTGTTCGAGTTATCTGCCAGCCGGTAGACGGGTGGCTCGACATCACTGATGTATGTGTTCCGCTGATTAAAATTATCTGTTCAGACACCGTATTGAAAAAAGCCTGTATATGTATATTAGTATGCCGCCTTCTCTACCTTTGGGATGCCCCTTGTACATGTTGCGCAATCTATCAAACACATGCTGACAGATATACATTCTTCGTTCTCCCTAGAGAGAACGAGGAATGTGGGGGCTCCCATGGGGGCTGTCAGAAAACTCTGATTTTGTAGGTTTTGGTACGGCATTCACATCTCATGGATGCAACTGGGCTCGGCTGGTGCCAATTTTCCATCTGGGGTGTATGTGCATTAGATCACAGACACTATGGGCTTTGCTTCCCTGTTATTGTTAGTGCATGTTTTTTCATGAACATAATTTGCTGGCCATGTGTATATAACGCACCTGATTGTTTTATCAGTAATGAATCAGGAGATAATAAAATTGTGAAATCACGAGATAGCAAAACTCCGATGATGATGTTACCCAAATGGAGAAACTCCTTAAGAAACTGAACCGATCATATTAATTATATTGCTGTAATAGTCAATTAGAAGTTTCAACGAAAAGTGACTTAATTTAGAGAATAAAAATAAGCGCGGGGATCCTTAAAAACCAACAACAACAACTTTTTAAAGTTATCACAAGTCCGTATAGGATGATATGACTTTGTACTTTTGGTTTATGTTTACAAACACTGTGTTCTTTATCTCCACGAGATAACACAAGCGTTTGATCCATAAAGTGACACGCGTGTCAATTCAAGGATTAGACGCTTCATGTATATTTTGCTAAATATTTACAATTGTGTGTACCTGTACCATTTTTACAAACTTTGGTACAAAAAATTGTACTTTATTGTGTGCATATATTTTGCTGAATATTATGGTTTTCATACAAAACAACTATATAATTGTGTACAACAAGCATTATTTTGACAAATTCCTAATCTCAAAGGCTGAGAAGTTTACAATTGAGATTGTCGCAATATTTTTCATAAAAAGTACAAAATACCAAACTATATAGTAGTTTTGTATTTTTATATATTTAAACTTCTAACCTCAGGGTCTGACAACGATACAATATAGATTATGTCGCAGGCGCCTCATAATCTATATATATTTTGTTCATTCACTGATTCAGGGGGCGGGGCAATGGAGCATTGGTGGTGTGGAGCATTGGTGGTGTGGGCCACAGGTGATTCTAGCATGTCTTGGATGGTCAATTATTGTTTGTATATGTTTTGTACATTGTTTAGAAAGGTGTTTCATGAATCATGTATATATCCTCTTTGGATGTATCTTCGGGGCTCTAGTGCATGCCTTTTACAGTGAACGGAGTATAGATGGACATCAGCAAATATTATGAATACAAATGAAACCTGTAACACCATGCAAACAATAATTGACCATCCAAGACACGCTAGAAGTAGAATCACCGGTGGTGTGGGCGGGCGTACGTCACTACATGGGCCATGTAGTGACGTACGCCCGCCCACACCACCGGATTGCCCATGTAGTGACGTACGCCCGCCCACACCACCGGATTGGGTACAAATATTTTGTTCCGGAATAAGTTAACCCAATGACAGCTACACTCTATCCAAATAAAACTACCAAAACTGGTCAGTTGGCATGCACCTACTCCGCAACTGACACCTGGTGACCAAAAGACAATCATACGGAGACTTCTGGCAAGTTCATGCGCATTTCCCATGCCGTAATCACAAATTGCAAATGGAGTAAAGTAGCCGACAAGGGACGTAACTACGCTTCTTGTTTTTTAGTATTTTCGCATGTCAGCTGCGTGATATTAGTTGCAGCCTGTAACTCTGTGACCCTCTCGTACCGTACGTACCAGAGTTACAGTTCCTCCCATAGCATTCCCCTGCAGTGTGGCAAATCAGATCTGATTCGCACTTTAGATAGTTTCATGACATGATGTGAGTTTTGGCTGGGGGGGGGGGGGGGGGGGGGGGGTGGGGGGTGGGGGGTGCGGACCCGGCATTCGCCGAGTAACAGTGACAGTGTCAATAGTTTTGCTCAAAAATGCGCCAGAACGCATGAAATTCGATGTAGATTTCAAAAACATTCCTGGGGGAGGGGGGAATGCCCCCGGACCCCCCGAGCGCTATCCCGAGCTCTGCTCGGTCTACGAACGAGCTCGTTCGATAATATAGTCATGTATTGCAAAATAGTTACGCCCCCCTAACCAGAAATCGTGGATCCGCGCCTGCTGATTGGGTCTCTAGTTTAAATTTACTCAGGTACGTACGGTACGGGAGGGTCACAGAGTAAAATGCTGCAACTAGCGTGATATATGATATATTTGCGGCTATAGGTGGAGATAGTGTGTCTTATGGCCTTTGCGACAAGTGTAGACCCAAATCAGCCTGCGCATTCAAGCAGTCTGATCAGGGTCTGCATTGTTCGCGATTCGGTCAGTGAAACGCCGATGCCCGTCATGCTTTTTAGAAGACATAGCCAAATCACTCCTGTTACCCTCCCGCGACAGCAGATAACATAATCAAAGGACTGATCGTGGAAACTAATTGTCAATTCGAGGAAACGAATTGTTAATTCGTGGGAACGAATTGTTATTTCGTGGGAATGAATTAATAAATTGAGGGAACGAATTGTTATTTCGTGGGAACGAATTAATTTTAAAAAATCCATGTCCCCTGTGGGGCTCCATACAAATAGGACCGGCTGTGGTTTGGTCTGTAAACAGTGTAGACTCTGATCAGCATGCACATACATTGTAGTCAGTGTAAAACCTGATTAGACTGCGTATCGGTATCTTACGTGCTACTAGATTCACTTGGCCTTGTATGACCAGTATATATCCGTGGTGCTCTCCGCTTATGACCCGTCGTCGATCCCTTTTTTTTCGGCTGGGGCAGACGGGCGGGGGCATAATTGATCCATATTCTCGGACATTATAAAGCAAATTATCAGACATTTCTAACATGTTGTGTGTTGTATAATTAACAGTACATCCCTGATTCAGACGACACATGTTCTGCCATTGGTAAATAGGTCTATATGTGCTTCCGGTCAACATATTTTATATTCTGAGAATGGAAACCGAAGATTGTATTCGTGCACCGAACCATGGAGTTACCAATCGCGAATAATCGAACGTGACGGTTAATCGTCACACTCTTAGAGTACGGAAACATTTACAATAACATAAATTTAGCACAAAAAGCAAACAAAACATGAATTACACTGAAAAATGAAAAGGCGATATAGCTGTTGGAAATATTTTTATGGCGTAAGACCCGTGTTTTTAATTTTTTCAAATCGCAAAATATGTGCTGCGACCGACATATGCTCATTTGCATAAAACCTGTAAGACCTCAAATTTGGATGTTGGTTGTATAATTCTTCGCCAGCGCTCGAATAAAAAGAAAATCAGGGGCGTCGGAACAGGGGGTCGTTTCACTAAACTTCGTACGACTGAAATGTTCGTAAGTGCAAATTTAGGAACGTCTGGAAATTTTAATTGATGGAATTACATTTATTGAGCATGGGCTGCATAGTGCATATGCAGCCTATGCTCAATAAACGCAAATCCAATAATTGTTTGCAAGAAAACATTGTTAATGTGAAATTTACAGACTATCAAATGTTTGCATTTACGAACATTTTAGTCGTACGAAGTTTAGTGAAACGGCCCCCAGGTCCGGCAGGTCAGGCGACCGCCGGGCCAATAACTTTCACAAAAATATGACATTTTATTGAAATATTTATAATTCATACAAATATTATACAAATAAACGGTAATGAATGTAATTAATTTATTATTATCGATAATAAGTTTGTTACCACTCAGTTGAACCGTCTCTGCCATGTGCGTGTGTGTGTGTGTGTGTGTGGGTGGGTGGGTGGGGGGGCGGGGGGGGGGGTCACATACCTACGCCGGAAAAATCTTACGATGCTTCCTACGCCCCTCAACGCTAAAGGTAAGCAACGATATAGAGACGTGGCATGTTAACAAGCTATATCGTTATCAGGATACAGGTGTGTGCTATTTGATCAGGAGTTACACTGATCACGAATCCCATAAGCCCCATTTCGCCAGTCACGGGCACATATCATTACCAGGCTACAGGAGTCTGCGAGCAAGGCAGAAGCTACACTGATCACAAATGCCATAAGCCCCATTTCTCCAGTCACGGGCACATATCATAGCTACACTGATCACAAATGCCATAAGCCCCATTTCTCCAGTCAAAGCCACATATCGTAGCTACATTGATCACAAATGCCATAAGCCCCATTTCTCCAGTCAAAGCCACATATCATAGCTACACTGATCACAAATGCCATAAGCCCCAGTTCTACAGGCAAAGCCACATATCATAGCTACACTGATCACAAATGCCATAAGCCCCATTTCTCCAGTCAAAGCCACATATCGTAGCTACACTGATCACAAATGCCATAAGCCCCATTTCTCCAGTCAAAGCCACATACCATAGCTACACTTATCACAAATGCCATAAGCCCCATTTATCCAGTCAAAGCCACATACCGTAGCTACACGTATCACAAATGCCATAATCCCCATTTCTCCAGTCACAGGCACATATCATAGCTACACTGATCACAAATACCATAAGCCCCATTTCTCCAGTCAAAGCCACATACCATAGCTACACTCATCACAAATGTCATAAGCCCCATTTCTCCAGTCAAAGTCACATATCATAGCTACACTTATCACAAATGTCATAAGCCCCATTTCTCCAGTCAAAGCCACATATCATAGCTACACTGATCACAAATACCATAAGCCCCATTTATCCAGTCAAAGCCACATATCGTAGCTACACTGATCACAAATGTCATAAGCCCCATTTCTCAAGTCAAAGCCATATATCATAGCTTCACTGATCATAAATGCCATAAGCCCCATTTCTCCAGTGAAAGCCACATACCATAGCTGCACTGATCACAAATGCCATAAGACCCATTTCTCCAGTCAAAGCCACATACCATAGCTACACTGATCACAAATGCCATAAGACACATGTCTCTAGTCAAAGCCACATATCATAGCTACACTGATCACAAATGCCATAAGCCCCATTTCTCCAGTCAAAGCCACATAACATAGCTACATTGATCATAAATGCCATAAGCCCCATTTCTCTAGTCAAAGCCACATATCATAGCTACACTGATCACAGATGCCATCAGCCCCATTTCTCCAGTCAAAGCCACATACCATAGCTACACTGATCACAAATGCCATAATCCCCATTTCTCTAGTCAAAGCCACATACCATAGCTACACTTATCACAAATGCCATAAGCCCCATTTCTCTAGTCAAAGCCACATATCATAGCTACACTGATCACAAATGCCATAAGCCCCATTTCTCCAGTCAAAGCCACATACCATAGCTACACTGATCACAAATGCCATAAGCCCCATTGCTCTAGTCAAAGCCACATACCATAGCTACACTTATCACAAATGCCATAAGCCCCATTTCTCTAGTCAAAGCCACATATCATAGCTACACTGATCACAAATGCCATAAGCCCCATTTCTCCAGTCAAAGCCACATATCATAGCTACACTGATCACAAATGTCATAAGCCCCATTTCTCCAGTCAAAGCCACATATCATAGCTACACTGATCACAAATGCCATAAGCCCCATTTCTCCAGTCAAAGCCACATATCGTAGCTACATTGATCACAAATGCCATAAGCCCCATTTCTCCAGTCAAAGCCACATACCATAGCTACACTGATCACAAATGCCATAAGCCCCATTTCTCCAATCAAAGCCACATACCATAGCTACACTTATCACAAATGCCATAAGCCCCATTTCTCCAGTCAAAGCCACATATCGTAGCTACACTTATCACAAATGCCATAAGCCCCATTTCTCCAGTCAAAGCCAGATTTAGCACCAACAGTTCGATGTAAATATTCCATTCGGATTTTGGAATTCCATCCCAGATTTAGCAGCAACAGTTCGATGTAAATATTCCGTTCTGATTTTGTGATTCCACCCCACATCCCACACACACCTCCAAATGCAGCAGGTTATATATATATCGAACTCTTGCAGCCTGATAAGCATAACAACTATAAATTAGAAGCATCACGAGAATTTCATTGACTGAATGGCGAATTGTGCAGATCCTGATCAGACTGTTCGGATGCGCATACTGATCTGGGGCTACACTGGTCGCATAACTCATACGTCTAATTTATCTAATCGAAGCCACATATGTTTATAGAAGATCCTAGTTAAAGGTACATGCCGCCTCAGTAGGCACAACATGTTCTTTATTGGAATTAAATAAGTGTATAATCGTGTAACTATTCCACCAGTTCTAAAAATTACGAGTGCCCGCTATACAGATATAATTATTTAGTAATATGTATTTTACTGATAGTGACTCGCAGTGGTATCAGGCTATTTTCATATGCAAATGAGGCATGATATTTTTAATTATTCATGCTATATGAATGCAACACCTTAAAAAAAAATATGAAAATCTGATCATTGCACATCAAACAATAAATACAGTGAATAAATAGTAATGTTATCGCCCCTGATATCAGTGTGGAAATTTGCGTCTGATATAAAATGTATACTAATGCCAATCAATACGTGGGGTATGGCGAATGAATGTTTATTTTGCCAGAAAATGTCTCAGATGATGTCTCTGATATAAAGAACATTTTGTGCCTACTGGGTGGACATATGCCTTTAAGGAACATACGTTAGTGGATGCTACAAATTAATAATCATGAGTGTCAGTATCGGTGTTAGCTGTTTCTATTTTAGTAATGTGCGCTGATGTGGTTGATCGACTCTAATACAACACCGAGTTAACTGATCAGTACAAATCATAATATAGTGTAATAGATTATGACATCGTCATGGTGGCATATTTCTGCCATCTACTTAACGTGATGACGTGGTAGCTAACTCGTCTTAATACACCTTATAAGTCGCCATAACTACATAATTATCGCGTCAAGACGAGATAAACTGGACGCGATAACTAACAGAAAATCCAGTCTAAAACGTGATATTGCCCACTACATGTATATATATATATATAGTGACATAGATTTTATGACATTTTATCTCGTCTTGATCAGTTAGTTAGTCGTCTTGACGCGATACTTATCGCGTCAAGACGACTTACTAACTGATCAAGACGAGATTTTAATGTATTAAGTCGTGATACTGTCTTTATTCGACTAGAAAAAGTGTAGAAATTAAAATAAAAAATCGATGTCATAAGTGGGCAATACCACAGGTGGAAGACTCGGACCTATGACACCAAAAAAATGCCTATTAAAAAAAAAAATCCCATTACCCCACCCACTTGGTCTCGTACAGTACCATATGCTATATAGCATATGGTACTGTACGAGACCAAGTGGGTGGGGTAATGGGATTTTGTTTAATATGCATTTTTGTTGGTGTCATAGGTCCGAGTCTTCCACCTGTGGGCAATACGTGCTATATACGTCAATCTTTGACGAGAGTTCGTGTTTGTTATCGCGTCCAAATTATTTCGTCTTGATTTAATACAAGGTGCATGATCACGTGGTTACTACAACAACACCAATGTCTGAAAGTGTTGAAAACGCGCCCACTCCAAAATAAATATTATTTGATAGTTTCCTTAATATGTAACGGATTTTGATGAAATATACGCACACATATCAAATGGTAGAACATTGGGTGAGCACGGCTCACTCGTCGACCTAGCGAAGTGAGGGAGAGTGCTAGGGGGGTCCGGGGGCATGCCCCCCCCCCTGATTTTTTTTTGAAACGGAGATTCTATCTAACGCGTTTTCCTGCATTATTTACGGCACTATTTGTTTGTAATCGACATGTACGTTTGATATAAAATGCGTTCTGTTCCAGACTCAATAGCAATCCCTCCCCCCCCCCCACCACCCCCAAGATTTTATTGCATATTTCGAAAAATAAGCCTTTTTTTTTTTAATTCTTTTCTTTTTTTTCGTACGCATGTGCGTATGCCTGGCTACGCCACTGACAGCAAACCGGTGATACGGTGTAGAAGGAGGGAAGTGGGAGGAGGGAGGTGGAAGATGAAGACCGCCCCCCCCCCCACCCCCTCACATAGAATTGTAATAAGACGGATAGAACTTAGAATGTCATCAGCAAGCAAGCATCAAGCCTAATATAATTATGGCGGATATTACCTTCCATATTATGAGCAACGAGTTATAAATAGGCATACAACTAGCATGGAAAGTTTGCAAATAATGCAAATGCGTAATACAGAATTCAGGATTTCGGGTTAGGGGGGGGGGGGGCGTAACTATTTTGCAATACTTGACTATATTATCGAACGAGCTATGCTGCAAAATAGTCGACCGAGCAGAGCGCAGGATATCGCTAGGGGGGTCCGGGGGCATTCCCTCGCGGAAATTTTGGAAATCTACATCGCATTTCCTGCGTTCTTGCGCATTTTGGAGCAAAACTATTGACACTGTCACAGTATGTTTAGACATGATTTTTGATTGAAAACATTTAAATGTTGAAACAATAAGAAAACGACCGAAAAATGCATGGAACACATGGCACTTGGCATGAAACGTGCCTTGTAACTTGTAAAAAATCTTTACTCGGCGAATTTTAGGGGGGGGGGGGGGGAGGGCGTGCGCCGGGTCGGCCCCACTCCCCTGAATCAGCCCATGGAATTAGTTGGCAACGTTCACAAATGTGCAGTCAGGTACATCGCCTGTCGTGTTTATAATTGGTTTCATTACTGCACTCCCACCTGAAGTAATCTTGCCAATATTCGTCAATTTCTTTATTTCAAAATACTTGAATATTAATTGTGGTTGAAACCAAGCAGCTTGATTGCCTGAACAGCACAGGCTCAGACAATCATATTGCTTGATTGCGAGTTGGCGTTGCCAATATAGGCTAGAACAAGGGTTATTTATAGGCCTATGTCTCATGGTTGGAAGCGTTGGTAATCTGCAGGTGCGGATCCAGGATTTATATCTAGAGGGGACGTGGATTTCAATTTTCATAAAATTCTGCTTATTTGTCTGCATTTTTTCTTATTTCTCATCAAAAGTATATGTTTGTACCACTCGGTTGAACCGTCTCGACGAGACGGTTCAACTGAGTGGTACCAACATACACTTTGTGTGAGAAATAAGGAAATAATCAGATATTTCCATGAAAAAAATGGGTTAATATCTAAACTCTACCAATTTTAGAGGGGGTCCTCGGCCTGGATCCGCACCTGTAGCCTATTTCACCAACATTGCAAAGTATACTTTTCTAGCAATGTATAATTTGAGGGAGAAATTTTCAATAAATTTATTAATTTTTATTATACTGAATTTATTTTGGCTGTGATAATGTAATAAATTCAGTATAATAATTCTGCATACTTTTAATCATCAACTATATGCAGTCGTTAGTTCTATATGAAGTAATGCATTTCAGGAAAAATAAATGATTACTCCCTCAAAGTATACTTTGCTAGAAAAGTATACTTTGCAATGTTGGTGAAATCGGCTACTGATCTGGGAAATATTACCGCAGGCAGTTGTGTACGGCGTGACTGAGACTGGATGAATAGAGAATACCAGGGGCCCGTTTCACTAAACTTCCTACGACTAATATGTTCGTAAGTGAAAATTTAAGATCGTCTGCAAATTTCAATTATTGGATTTACATTTATTGAGCATAGGCTGCAGATGCAGCCTATGCTCAATAAATGTAAATCCAATATTTATTTACAGGAAAACAATGTTAATGTGAAATGTACAGACTATCATAAATTTGCACTTACGAACATTTTAGTCGTAAGAAGTTTAGTGAAACGGCCCCCTGGCTACTGTCTGTTCCACGTTTTGCTGCCGACGAACTTTTGGCTATTAAACACATTAAATCTTAAAAATATTTAAAAGTAAGCACTTTTTTATCAATAACAAAAGTCACCCTCCCAAACAAAATTATTTGATGAAATTCCATCAAATATTGATTTTATTGCGAAAAAAATATTTTCCTATGGGAATTCAACATGGGGGCTAAAAATAGATTTTTTAAAAATATTTTTTTTATTTGAGGACCGATTTTCAAAATCTAAATTGTTTTCTTCAGGATCAAAAAAACGAAATGTTTTGGAAATTGACTCCTCATGTTAAATTCCCATAGGAAACTTTTTTTCGAAATAAAATTAATATTTGATGGACTTTCATCAAATACATTTTTGGGGGAGGGTGACTTTTTTGTTATTGATAAAAAAGTACTTAATTTTAAATATTTAATGTGTTTTTTGCTATCAAGTTTATCAGGCAAGGCTAGGAAATGCGTAAGAATTCCGAGGCTTGCCGAGGAATTACTACCGTTTCCGAGCCGAGCCTGATAGTTTCTCCACCAATGAAAGCAGAGCATTTCGTCTCAATTAGTCGCATATTAAGACGCTTTCGCCAATATCTATTAAATTAATCATTAAATGTTGCAATTACATACTGGTTGTCCGATCAATCGAACTTGCTGGTCTCAACATCTTGCGAACATAGTACGTGGTTCGACAATTTATGAAGTAACACTGCCTAGACTGTTAGAATGTTCTATGACCGACGCATATGTATGTAAGCGTCCTGGTACCAATGCGAACATATTTTTATCTCCTAAGTCCTAATTAGGAGATAGTAACTCCTAATTAGTAGATAGTAAGTCCTAATAAGGAGATATTATCTCCTAATTATGACTTAGTATCTCATAATTATGTATCTCCTAATTAGGACTTAGTATCTCCTAGTTAGGACTTAGCATCTCATGGCTGTGATAATGTAATAAATTCAGTATAATTTAATAAAAATTAATAAATTTATCCTAAGATGGAAAATTTCTCCCTCGAAGTATACTTTGCTAGATAAGTATACTTTGCAATGTTGGTGAAATAGGCTACATGACGCTGCCATACATATTCATGAGCCAAGCCATAAGATTTTGTACCTAAGAATATGAGCTATTTTCAGTTCTGATACTAGGATGGACCCGACAAGAATGGGTACGATGGAAAATTTCCGCGGGTATGGTCCCCGATATATGATGCTTCGTTGTTCTACATCGCTTTCCAGGCGCGGATACAGAAATAATTGCAGGTGGGGGGGGGGGGGATCTGTAATTACAAGTCGGCCACAAGCGCGAAAACGTAAAGTAGGGGGGTCTGGGGGTCCTCCCCCAAGGACATTTTTAGATGTCAGATAGCCGCAGATGCGATTTCCTGACACCTAGGCCACGAAAAAAGTCATCGAACCATTCGAGTATTGTAGATTTTCTTTTTTTTTGTTTTTTTGCCGGGAGCAAGGGGGGAGGGAGGTCCGGACCCCCTGGATCCCCCCCCCCCCCCCCCCCTGTATCCGCGCCTGCTTTCTCTATATCTACTACTTAAAAAGACCTGCAGGCCGTTAAAAATAGCGCGGTTATTTATGGGATTATGGGATTTTCCAAATGACGT
The DNA here is from genome assembly GCA_029237695.1 of Conchocele bisecta. NCBI lineage: Eukaryota > Metazoa > Mollusca > Bivalvia > Lucinida > Thyasiridae > Conchocele > Conchocele bisecta. The sequence goes on along the minus strand of CM055270.1, from coordinate 12,875,015 downwards.
AACGATCATGTGCATGTACACAAATACAGCTGTTTGCGGCGTGTACTACGTTTCGCAACGTTATTCCTGCATACATTTACTACAAAGGTATAAAAGTGAAAAAAGGGTTCAAGGAAACAGAAACTGTTTGAAACATCAGTCGGCGAAGAGCTAACACAGCGAATCGAGTACACGTTTTTAAATCATCGAGAACGATAACACATACCGTCCAGACATCGACAATGATAGAGGCAAATAGGGTAGCGATGAAGACAATTTTATTTACGGCGGTTTTGGTTTTGCTGGCCACGCCGTCGTATTCTGTCGTAATTGCCGACGAAAAGGAATTGGCAGGAGATGTTTTTATGCAAAAGGAGGGAGTTGCGCATTCACAGACACAGGTGAGAATTTATTTTCTTTTATTTCTACTTTGTCGTCCCTACTCTTGCATCTATGTGATTGTCACTGTCAGTCACACCAGGCATATCAATTAATAGTCTGTTAATATTCGACCCAGGTCACACATATTATTTAATTATTATTATTGTATTTGGTCTTAGCATACTTTACTCAACACGTACATGCAGCGCTCCAGATAAGGTGCGTGCGTATTTGCTTAAACAGAGATATAAATAGCCGTACGTTAGCCTATATATATCTCTGGCTTAAATACCCAATTAAAATTGCCAAAAACCCAATTGAAATCAGCAGTAGCCTATTTCACCAACATTGCAAAGTATACTTTCCTAGCAAAGTATACTTTGAGGGAGAAATTTTAAATTTTAGGATAAATTTATTAATTTTTATTATACTGAATTTATTACATTATCACAGCCAATTTGGCTGTGATAATGTAATAAATTCAGTATAATAAGTCTGCATACTTTTAATCATCAACTATATGCAGTTGTTAGTTCTATATGAAATAATGCATTTCAGGAAAAATAAATGATTGCTCCCTCAAAGTATACTTTGCTAGATAAGTATACTTTGCAAGTTTGATGAAATCGGCAAATAACAAATTTTGGTACCTTTATCATGCTACAGAAAACAATAAACACACCAGAAATATATAGCATATTCTTCTTATTTTCCATGAAAACACTTCTTGGTATTTCATTAGAATTGTCTCCAACTCCAAGGAGACAATGTCAAGACATGTTTTCATTTCGAAGCAAACTATTCAATACTTGCTGTCTGTGGATGTGTAAACAGTCGTGTGATTTTATTTTACCAAATTAAAATTTTGAAATACCCAATTGTTTCAGAAATGTGACAATACATACTCAATTACTGTTCCACGTCTTGCTGCCGCCGAACATTTGGCCATTAAACACATTAAATCTAATTTTTTTTTAAAAAGTCACCCTCCCCCAAAAAAAATCCATCAAATATTGATTTTATTGCGAAAAAACTATTTTCTTATGTGAATGGGGCTTTTTTATTTAGTGAAATTTGGTCAAATATTGATTTTATTCCGAAAAAAAGAGTTCTCAAAAAAAATTTGATAAAATTCCAACAAATATTGATTTTATTGCGAAAAAAAGATTTTCCTATAGGAATTTAACATGGGCCAAAAAGTGATCGAGTGACAAGGAGGGTCAAAAAACGAAAAAAATTGGAAATTGACTCCGAAACCTAGTGAGATAGATTAGATATAATTCAATTAAGAAAACAAGTTAGATTTTAAAATTCTTTTTGGAAAAAAATATCTATTTTTAGCCCCATAGGAAAATCGTTTTTTCGCAATAAAATCATTATTTGGTGGAATTTCATCAAATAAAACGTTTTGGGGAGGGTGACTTTTTTGTTATTGATGAAAAAGTGACTTTTGTTATTGATGAAAAAGTACTTACATTTAAATATTTTTTGGATTTAATTTGTTTTGGCCAAAAGTTCGTCGGCAGCAAAACATGGAACAGACAGTAGCTAGATAGCTTGGAAATGATCTAACTAAGAAAAAAAATGATCTAACTAAGAAAACAAAAGTTACATTTTGAAAATCGGTCCAGTATTTCTGAAATTATAAAAATTTCCCCCATGTTAAATCCCCATAGACATGCATCTTCACTCTGTTTTTTCGCAATAAAATCAATATTTGACCAAATTTCACTAAATAAAAAGAAGGCTCATTCTTAAATTTTGCTAAAGTTTAATATTATCGAAAAACATTGTTTTTGAATTGTTTATATACTGCCTTAAAATTTGGGCAGGTTTCGTGAAACAGACCATGTACGTGCATGCGATATGTGCGAACATGTGCAATATCTCATGAAAAATATTGTCCATTTTTAACGGAAGAAGGTGACGTTTTACAAATGTAAGTTAAGCAGAGCTAGTATTGTGAAATCGATACCTATATAATAATCAGAACATTTGTTTGACGAACATTTTTATGCAAATTATTCATTGTGTTGGAGGAGATTGTTATCTAATTTGAACTATATAAATATTTGCCATATAAGCGGTTGGTTATTCATGAAATGGATCGGTTTTTGAACTAAAGACTGAGAAAACTAATTTCATTTCATTTAAACAATATTGCGCACACCCCAGACAAAGTTACCTGTGAGAAAATATATTAGAAGTAAATTACCTGTGAGACTTCTATTACCCCAGCAGACCACTACGGCTATTTGGAGCAAAGAATCGAAGCGAAGAGACCCAGATCATTCCACACAGTCTGATCTGGGGCTATGCTGGTCGCCATTCAGTAAATCTAATTTTGCACATGTCGACGAATAACAGTTTCTGACCAGTCTACTGAATACATATTTTATAACCAGGATCTACACTGGTCACATACAGAGCTCCAGATAAGCTGCTTAAATACCCAATTCAAATTGCCAAAAACCCAATTGAAATCAGAAGGAGTGAGTATCAAAAAACAATAACAATTTTGTGGTACCTTTATCATGCTGCAGAAAACAATAAACAGACCACAAATATAGCATATTTCTCTTATTTTCCATGAACACACATCTTGGTATTTCATTAGAATTGTCTCCAAGGAGACAATTCTAATTGAAATGCCAAGACATTTTTTCATTTCGAAGCAAACTATTCAATAATTGCTGTCTGTTGACGTGTAAACAGTAATGTGATTTTATTTCGCCCAATTAAAATTTTGAAATACCCAATTGCTTCAGAAATGATGGAGTGAAAATACTCAATTACATTCCTTATCTGGAGCCCTGCACATATGTGGCTGTGACTGGAGCTTATGTGAGTTGTGAACAGTGTAGCTCCTGATCAAAGTGCCCACTCCTGTAGCCCGATAACGATCTATATTGCTTGTTAGAAGAGTGACGGGTGTTTCATTGATGGAATGGCGAACAGTGCAGATCCTGATCAGACTGTGCGGATGCACAGGCTGATCTGGATCTGCACTGATCGCAAAACCCATAAGCTCCATTTCTCCAGTCACAGCCACATATGTACTAATGGCGTGTTAAAGGTACATGCCCACTCAGTAGGCACAAACTGTTCTTTATATCGGAGACTACATCTGAGACATTTTCTGGGAAAAAAAACATTCATGCACCATTACCCCAAGTATTGAATTATTATACATTTTATGTCAGACGTAAATTTACACAGTGATATCAGGGGCGATAACCGTGTTTCCTTAAAATGTTAACGGACATTACTATTTATTCTCTGTATTTATTTTTTGATGTGCAATGATCATACTTTATAATCTGTCGAAAATATTATTTTTTCAGGTGACGCATTTAAGTAGTATAAATAATTAAAAAAATAGTATGCCTCATTTGCATATTAAAATAGCCTGATACCACTGCGCGTCACTAACAGTAAAATAAATATTACTAAATGATTATATCTGTATAGCGGGCACTCGTTATTTTTAGAAATGGTGGAATAGTGACACAATTATATACTAATTTAATTCCCATAAAGAACATTTTGTGCCTACTGAGTGGGCATGTAACTTTAATAGCCTTCTCCGTTTTTGTTTGAAGCTGTTGGCCATATAATATAGCTGTGTTGGTTTGTCTTAATGTCTTCTAAGGCCTAACAAAAATATGTTTGTTACTCGATCCTACCTACTAATAATACAAATAAAATCAATGAAATCGTCCCATAAAAAGTATTTGTGTCAACATAATTGTTTAGCATACACCATATAAACTTAAATAGTTAGCCATGACACTTCATTGTGACATCAAAAAGTTTTCACAAAAATTAAAACGTTTTACTACCTACCTACCTATTATTTTTGTTGAGCCTAATAAGAAACAAATGAAAAGTCATTCAGAGCATGATGTTATTAGCCGATCAAATCAGGGTTCAATATATGTCCACATTTTAGTAGTTACGGAATCTCAGGGAAAAGTGAGAGAAGTGTTGATTTCCTCCCCAACCAAATTCTCCCAGTTATATTTAGCTATCATTAATATCTGATCATAGCAATACTTATGGTAGTCAAATGTAAACAATATTATTCCAGTTGAAAGAATTAACCTATGAATATAGGTGAAGGCGCTTAGCATTACACAAATATGTAGCAAGTCAACCGAAATCTCATAAATACCCGATTTTTGGCGGCCATCTTGAAAATATGATAATTATATACTGAATATTAGTGTAGTTTACGTAAATTCTTTAATATATCCATCAGAAATGTTTTTTAACAACTTACACCAATTTCCAAGTTAAGGACCATGACCTATTGGCTCATATATTGGCAATTTTCGACTTCCGTCAAGCATAAAGTTCAATGACCTTGAAATGACCTTCAACTTGGTTTAAAAAATGGCACCCGGATTTTTTGCAAACCTTATACATTCATGTTTATAAAAACACCGGGTGCCATAAATTAACACGAGGTGCCGGAATCTTATATATATACCTACAATTGCCCCTGTACTAGAAGGCAAACCGCCTAACTTTAGTTTACCGAACTCTTGTAGATAAAACGTTTATTTATAGCCAAATTGCAAACCGCCTAACTTTCGTTTACCAAACTCTTGTAGTTAAAACGTTTATTTATAGCCAAATTGCAAACTGCCTAACTTGAGGTTACCGAACTCTTGTAGTGAAAACGTTTATTTATAGCCAACTTGTGTTATTTCGCTATATTTAAAGTTTTCAACAGAGATAATGGCCAAAATGAAAAATTATCCGGTTGATGTAATTTGGAAGTGATACAACAAATTTCATGTTTGTAGATTACCGAATATAGGTGAAAAGGGTGGTTACAAACTTTTTCACAAACCAATGGATAACCAATATATAGCCGATCTATTTTGTTGGCCTACGGTAATAACACCATTGATATTGGAAGGTCATCAGGTACATTTTCCTCCATGTCAAATTATCAACACATTGTTACAGCTCCAGATAAGCTTTGTGTACCCCTGATTTCAAATTAAATGCATATTTTACAAATGGATTATTGATTTTCTTCATTATTAAATAGGGAACACATGATCAAAACAAATTTAAACATTCACTTATGTGTGTGTATTATTACTTATTCACTTATTTATACTGTAATACAGTTGAACATTTACTTAGTTTTTTTGCAGCTCATCTAAGTATATTTTCAACTTTATTACAGTATTTCCACTACCTAATTTGAACATCAATGCGTATTTTCACATTGCTGTGAGTATTTTGTACTCCCACGGTTGATAATAAATGAGTGTTCAGCTAAAATAAGTGCGTAAAATACGCCAATTATGCAATACACACCTTATCTGGATCTTTGCATTATCATTTCAGACATACGTGGGAGGTCACGATACCAGCCATGATCATGAAGGTCACGACATTGCTGGTGAGTGTGTTTTCTTTGTGCATAACTCTGGGCCCGGTTGTTCTAAACCTATGTTAGCTTAATTCTTTGCATGCTGGGAAATTTGTGGGCTATAAATAGTTAAAAAATAGGAGACGAGAATTCATTGTATTTTCTTTTATTTCTCCCTATAAATATCATGAATATGTCTTGGAATTTCATTAGAATTGCGTCCAAGGGGACGCAATTCTAATGAAATTCCAAGACATATTTACAGAGAGAAATAAAACATATAATCCTAATTTGTTTTGCGGATATTTTCACCGCTAGCATGCAAAGAGTTAACAGCCTGTTAAATCCTTAGCAATGCTAAGGATTTAACAGTTAAATCCTTAGCAGGATTTAACAGTTAAATCCTTAGCAATGCTAAGGATTTAACAGTCTGTTAAGTTAACAGAAGCTTTGAGCAACCGGGCCCTGATATCGATCTACAATGTATATTTCTTGTTAGAAACATGCCTAGTGTTTCATTTATGCAATATCGAGCAGTGCAAATCTTGATCAGGCTGTGCAGATGCGCAGGCTGATCTAGATCTACACTGCTCGCAAAACCCTTAAGCCCCATTTCTCCAGTCATAGCCACATGATATTATATGTGAAATTGATTATGGCAATGTGGATTGAAAATTGGCAAGTAATCAGAAACATCAAATAACAATTATCAAAAGCTCAACAATTCAGATGGTAAGTTGGCCATATATGGTGTTATGAATAAAATCAATAGTGATAACTTTCTTCACTCATGCCAAAAAATACCACTGGTCTTGTCTCCATGCATATCTATGTGTGGCTGTGACTGGAGAAATGGGGCTTGTGGGTTTTCCGACCAGTGTGGATCCAGATCAGCCTGCGCATCCGCACTATCTGATCAGGATCTGCACTCTTTGCCATTCCATCAATGACACACCTGTCCTGCTTCTAACAAGCAGTATAGATAATTATCGGGCTACATGAGTGTGCTATTTGATCCAAGAGCTACACTGGTCACATAATGACATAAGCCCCATATCTCCACATAATGACATAAGCCCCATTTCATAAGCCACATATACCGATAGTAATAATAGATACAAAACATAGAGTACTTGCAAATTGCGTGGTTGTGTGCAATTACCACAATGACACTAGTGAGGCAGTTATAAATAGATGCTTACACCAACAGAGAAAGGAAACCAGCAAGTGATGCAAATTGTCCGTTTATAGACAAATACCGTAGTCCATGAGCCAGCCACCATATTTAGGGGTGCTTGGTACCACAACGATACAATTTGATTTAATTTTGTTTAATGGTCTATCAACAGTTAAGGTCATTTAAGACCGGGCCAACGGGTTCGATCCTGCATTTAACCTGCTGCACTTGGTGGAAAATCCCAAAATTAGAATGAATATATATACACGTATATACATCAAAAGAAATATATATTCAGGACTTAAATTAGATTGATTTATTGGTGTTTGACGGCCTATCAACAGCTAAACGGGTGCGATGGGGGTGGGGGGGGGGAGGCGTCCCAAAGAACGGAATATTTACATGGAAATAGATATATATATTCAGCCCTGAAAGTAGAATAACCTGACCTATGGTACCAATGTAGACTCAGGTTAACTTATATTTGTGGCTGTGAGAAATGGGATTTGTGACCAGTGTAGCTCCTGAACAAACAGCACACTCCTGTTGCTTGAACAATAACATTGCTTGTTATAAGCATGACGGGTTTCTTTGATAGGATGGCGAATAGTGAAGATACTGATCAGACTGTACGAATGCACAGGCTTATCTGGATCTATAAGCTCACATAATTTTATATGTTATACATATACCATCACATTTACGAAGCAATATGTTTGAATCAAATGATGTTCAGGGGTAGGACGGTTATATAAATACCATGGATTCGTTGTTAACCCTTAGACCGCTGTCTTATTTTGTTTGTCGTCTGCTGTTTATTTTCTATTTTCCATTTTTATCATCGAAAACATGCTTTGACAGCACTTTAGAATAATTTACAACATGCTTTGACAGCACTTCAGAATCATTTCTATTGGAAATGATTCTGAAGTGCTGTCAAACCATGTTTTTATTGAGAAATAAGGCACGATATGAAAGCAACAGCAGACAACAAGTGTTGTGAGTAGCGGTCTAAGGGTTAATATAAGCGTACACTTCTATCCTCCCAACTGCTTTGGATGGAAGGTTCATCATGTTCATTATATTCTTTTATGTTAACAGCGGAGAATATGTATGAGGACCCAATGTGGATTTTTGCGGTTACCTTTGGCGCGATATGTGGAGTTCTTGGAATGATGCTCTCGCTGTATATGGCATGTCACTACGTCAAGCGCAAGTACAACAACAGATATGGCGCACTTCACGTTTCAAACCCACAGACCGTCAAGCCGGTATAGCCGGAAGAAAGGGAAAGAAAGATGGATTTAGTGGTGGACTGGTGAAATCTTCAAAATTGGGGTTTATCACAGAATAGGCGCCAAGTTTAATGGCACTGGGTCTCAGATATGGGCGGTGGATTTAGCGGTGGACTTGTAAAAGTCTTCAAAATTGGGGGTTATCACTGAATAGGCGCCACGTTTAATGGCACTAGGTATCAGATATGGGTGGAAAGCGTAGAAACAAATACAGTTGATTAGTTGGTATAGAAAAAGAAATACATGCCAGTATCGAGTATCTCAGACCTGGTGAGGGCCTGTCAATTAACGGGTTAGTAAATATTGATAAACGCTGAAACATGTTATTGTCAGGCTTGTTTACGGTATTGCTCCACCATATTTCGGAAATAAGGTGATTGTAACAGATTTTCAACAGTAAATTTCCAAATAATATTTCAAAAGATACCGTAAGCGAATGGCTGCTGGGAGTCACATGGTCATCGACGACAACATATTTCCGCGAATCACGCTTTCCAAACCCGTTAATATTCTATCCAGCTCAGACACAGGCATTCGGCGTGTTTCTGCTTTCATCGGTATAACTCAATATATATTAATATAGACACATATAATTGTATTGTTATACCGATGAAAGCCGAAACACGCCAAATGCCTGTGAGCTCAGACAGTGTTTGGAAGTGGTAGTGATTTGAAAACAATGAATTTACATATTCCATAAAGACGTCGATACACGTACTTTGATGCAATCATATGTGTGTTCATATGTGGCTGTGACAGGAGAAATAGGGTTTAAGGGTTGTGCGACCAGTGTAGATCCAGATCAGCCTCTGCACAGTCTGATCAGGATCTGCACTGTTCACCATTCCATCTGTGCAACATCCAGTGATACTTCTAAACAAGCAATATTGATTGTTGTTATCCAGTTACAGGAGTGTGCCATTTGATCAGGAACTACACTGGTCATCAATCCCATAAGCTCCATTTATCCAGTCACAGCCTCATTTAATGGCTCTGTGTCTCATATATGGGGAGAAAGCGTAGAAACTTATAAGCTGGTTGCAGGGAGTCGGAATAATTTCGACATATTTGGAATTCACATAAATTATATTTATAAAAAAAACGGAACGTAAATATGTTTCCTGCCATTTTTCTCATTTCTCATCAAAAGTGTACGTTGTTACCACTCAGGTGAACCGTCTCAGCGAGACGGTTCACCTGAGCGGTAACAACATAAGGGTGTAGCGGGGGCGCCCACTAGATTCGCCAGACCAATCTTATGATGCTTCGGTCGCCCTCGGGTTGATATACACAAAACACACCACCGCCTCCGCTAATCTTGCCAGTAGTTTTCTTTCAAAATGGTTGAATATTGTGCTTGAAATCAAGCAGCTTGATTGGCTGAGCTCCGGTTCAGCCAACCAAATTGCTTGATTGCTAGTTGAGATTGCCAATAGATGTTAAGTTTGTTTATTTATTAGTGTTTAATGGCCTATCAACAGCTAAGGTCATGTAAGGCAGGGAAAACGGGTTCGATCCCGTTTTAACCTGCTGCATTGGGGGGGAAAATCCCAAAATCAGAATGTGAGGGCCAAACCAGGTCTTCAGTCAGAATACCGGTAAGGATGAACCCCGATCGTTAAATTACCCATCACATGCTCCCACCTGCCACCCATCACATGCTCCCACCTGCCACCCATCAATAGATGTTCAGAAACATTGACATCTGGGAAAGTTTTAACGCAGGCGGTGGAGTACATGCCGGTATCGAGTATTTCAGATACAGTGCATGGAAGAGGTTTTGAACCAATGAATTTACTTGTGTCAATAATTTCATGCAATTATTTGTAATTATTTGTGTATTTGTTATTAAGCAAACGCGGCGCATTTGAGGCAGTGGGCTAGTTACATATATAGTGAAACTCTGGCAAATTGATTTTCAATCTTGTACATATGGACAAAATACACACTACATTATCAGTTTTTGTAGTACATGTCGTGGTCGATTTTCTGCTGCCAATGTCAATCTGTCTTTATTTTTGCTCAGAAAACAAAAATAGATTGAAAATAAATTTACTGGAGTTTTATCACATAGCTACGGAGCCCCACAGGGGACATGGATTTTTTTAATTACAATTCGTTACTCAAATTAACAATTAGTTCCCACGATATAACAATTTGTTCCCTCGAATTAACAATTCGTTCCCATGAAATGATAATTTGTTCCTCAATTTAACAATTTGTTCCCTCGAATTAACAATTAGTTCCCACGATATAACAATTTATCCCATAAATTAATAATTTTCGTTCCCGTTTGAACGAATTGTTAAATTGAGGGAACGAATTGTTAATTTGTGGGAACGAATTGTTAAATCATGGGACCGGATTGTTAAATTGAGGGAACAAATTGTTATTTCGAGGGAACGAATTGATAAAAAAGAGAATTCTACGTCCCCTGTGGGGCTCCGCACATAGCACTGGGCAGCAAAAGCAGGGAATAAATAGTGTTTGTTGGTGTACCCGTAGCCAAAAATGGAAGAGAACCGTGAAATCACATTCCGGAAAGTTGTTAAATTTATATGCAATACATGTACATGTGTTAGTTAGACATAACATATGAGTGCTGATTCACTAAACTTTGCACGACTAAAATGTTCGTAAGTGAAAATTTAGGATAATCTAGAAATTTTAATTGATGGATTTACATTTATTGAGCATCGGCTGCATAAGCAACCTATGCTTAATAAATGTACATCCAATCATTGTTTACAATAAAACATTGTTGATGTGAAATTTACAGACTATCATAATTTTGCACTTACGAACATTCTAGTCGTACGAAGTTTAGTGAAACGGCCCCATGACGTTTGGACTGTGTGTACGTCCGTGTTTGTGTCCGGTTAAGATGTCCGCCGTGGGGATGGGGGGACGGGGCGGGGGGGGGGGGGGGGGGGGGTGGGGAGGGGGGGGGGGAGGGAGTTTCTCCAAATTTACCACTGGGGGCATTTGTCATTTTCTTGTCATTTTGTATTTGCAAATAAGGTACTATAGTCTGGTCAGTATACCACAGTTACACGTCGGTAGAAAAAACTGACTGCTCAATGAAAATGTGGGTTTGTTTGCATTTTGACGCAGCTAGCGATATTGTGATATATGGTTGTGACTGGAGAAATGGTGTTTATGGGTTTTGTCACCAGTGTAGACACAGATCAGAGTGATTAGTGCCTACACTGTTTGAAACACCTGGTATGCTTCAAACAAAAAGATGCTTCGATTTAACGATGGCACTGGCTCGATGACCTTGCATGTCGGGACCGACTATTTAAGTCCCCATCCGATAGGACTAGGCTAGCATGAAGTTGTCTTGCCCAAGGACACGCCGAATCGGCCACTGGCAGCGGGTCGAGGTGGGAATCGAACCCGGGGTCTCCGGATCCGCAGTGCGACGCTCTACCTACTGAACTTAATCCTGCTTTGAACAAACACTATAGATTCTTATCATTAACGATTTCACAAAAATTGCTAAGCATACTTATCTAGCTAAGTATACATGTACTTTGAGGGAGTAATCATTTATTTTTTCTGAAATGTATTATTTCATATAGAACTAACGACTCCATACCGGTATATTTGATGATAAAAGTATGCAGAATTATTATACTGAATTTATTACATTATCACAGCCAAAATGGCTGTTATAATGTAATAAATTCAGTATAATAAAAATGAATGAGTGTATTTTTAAATTGAAAATTTCTCCCTCAAAGTGTGCAAGATAAGTATACACTGTACTTTGCAATTTTGGTGAAATAGGTGGTTACAGGAAACTGGTAGCAGATCAGGAGCTAAAGTGGTCACAAATGTCACAAGCCCCAATTCTCCAGTCTCGTTATTAGTCATGTTGGTGTGATAATCATATGCAGGCGCGGATCCAGGATTTCGGGTTAGGGGGGGCGTAACTATTTTGCAATACTTGACTATATTAGCTCGTTCGATAATATAGTCAAGTATTGCAAAATAGTCAACCTTTAGTGCTAGGGGGAATTTTTTTGAAATCTACATCGCATTTCCTGCGTTCTTGCGCATTTTTTAGCAAAAATATTGACACTGTCACAGTATGTTTAGACATGATTTTTGATTGAAAACGTTTAAATTTTGAAACAATAAGACGACCGAAAAATGCATGGAATACATGGCACTTGGCATGAAACGTGCCTTGTAACTTGTAAAAAATCTTTACTCGGCGAATTTTAGGGGGGGCGCGCGCCGGGTCCGCCCTCCCCTGAATCTGCCCATGATATGGTTCACAGATTGTGTTACACTGGATATTTCATTACTGGATTTGTTGCACATGCAGTGTTGGTTTGTCTCAAGGTTAGGTCAGGGAATATTAAGTTCACTGATTCTCACCCAATTATTTGATTGATTGATTGGGGTTTTATTATGATGTTGGTTCAACAGCAATGTCATTTGATTTATTGGGATTTAATGACCTATCATCAGCGACGGTCATTTAAGGCTGGGCCAACGGGTTCGATCCCGGGGTCAATGGGTTTAGTACTAAATCCCATATATTCCCTGTACAACTACATGCACATGTTCAAGTACATATACAAATGGGGGTGGGTTGGAGAGATTTTTTTTGGAAAATTTATGAAAAAGGGGAGTTTTTGGTCTAAAAAATATGAAGAAAAAAACAGCACAATAATTTATATATTTTTGGAAAATAAAATGTTGATAAAAAATAGCCTCGGTGGCAATTTATTTTAGGTCACCAAATGGGTTGAGAATCTGCAAATTAATTTTCTCTGGCCTTATGAAGTTTGTTTCAAATGGAAACCATGTCTCTTGACAGGTATTGTGATTTTGACATTGATCAGTCTATGCAATTGATATCACGTATTACATTGTGATTGTCAGATTACTGTATTTAGACACGTACCCATGTATTAACCCTTTCACCCCTCAGTAACTGGAATGGATTTTGATATGTTAATTATGCAACCAATCCAATCGCCACAAAATGGTTTACGAACTAGTCCATTTATGAAAAAGGGGTGTTTTTGTTCTCAAAAATATGAAAATGACTTGCAAAAAGTGCAGATCCTGATGAGACGGCTCGTCACAGGCCGGCTCATCTGGATCTACATTGTTTGCCAATACCACTGTACAGGCCTGTGGGGTTGAAAGGGTTAATATTAATCAAATGACATACAAGTATCTCTACTTCGGTTATTGTGGCCGAGTTTGAAATGTATCCAATGCAGACATGATTTTTTGCACGGAAAATAAAAATAATTCTTTCAATTATGCACAAAGTATATGTTGTTGCCACTCATTGGAACGATGAGTGGTCACAAATGAGTGGTCACAACATATACTTTTAGAAAGATGCAAGAAAAATAGTGAAAATTATTTCAATTTGTTCATATCCTGTATGTACTAAGCATGAAATCCTTAGAATGCGCGAAACAACAATTGTCGTCTGCTGTTGTTTTATTTTTTTTCATTTTTATCTATAAAACATTGTTTTAGCAGCATTTTAGAATCATTTCCATTGGAAATTATTCTAAAATGCTTCCAAACTGTTTTTGTTGATAAAAGTGGAAATTTAAAAGAATCCAGCAAACGACAAAATTTAATTCAGCATTGTAAGGGTTAACCCTTAGACCACTATCTTAATTTTTTGTCGTCTGCTGTTTATTTTCTATTTTCATCATCAAAAACATGCTTTGACAGCACTTTAGAATAATTTACAACATGCTTTGACACCACTTCGGAATGATTCTGAAGTGCTGTCAAACCATGTTTTTATCGAGAAATAAGGCAAGATTAAAAGCAACAGCAGACGACAATTGTTGTGTGTGGCAGTCTAAGGGTTAATATGTTATAGACTTGTCATACTTTGAATCTGTAACGTCTGCTATGTGATCTATTTTTGCTACATGTATGAAGTGAATGTAGAAATTTTATGCATTTAGTTATGTGTACAGTGTTCCAGATAAGCTGCGTATTTGCTTAAATACCCAATTAAAATTGCCAAAAACCCAATTGAAATCAGAAGTAGCGAGTATCAAAAAGCAATACAAATTGTATGATACCTTTATCATGCTGCAGAAAACAATACAGACCACCAATGTAGCATTATTTTCTAAGAAAACACATCTTGGTATTTCATTAGAATTGTCTCTAAGGAGACAACTCTAATGAAATGCCAAGTCATGTTTTCATTTCGAAGCAAACTATTGAATAACTGCTGTCTGTTGATGTGTAAACTGTAGTGTGATTTTATTTTACCCAATTAAATTTTTTAAATACCCAATTGCTTCAGACATGATGGATTGAAAATACTCAATTACTAATTCCTTATCTGGAGCCCTGTGTGTAGGTTACCGGCGCAGACGGATCATTGACAAAATCTCATCCATTGTTGTGACTCATTATCCGCTCGCCGATGGGCAACGAGGGGATATAGCGTTAGTCACACCTTATGAACCACTTCACCGTTTTTTGGTATATTTGGCCACAATGTGTGTCTAGGGATGGTACCGGTACTTTGTTTTGCATCTGACCACCCAAGGTCAAGTTCACTGACAACTTATGCTCACCTTGTTTGTAAGGAAAAAATGTAAGTTTTGTTTTTTTATTATCGAGACTGCGAGCGAGGGGATTAGCGAGTGATAATGATGCCCTTGTTGATATTTGTGACTTTGACTGGAGAAAATGCGCGTATTATGACATTTGCAACCAGTGGTCTGGTCTGAGATCGGCCTGATCAGGGTCTACACTATTCACCATTTAGTCGATGAAAGATGTCGCACTCGTAACAAACAAATATCCTTACTAGGCTGCATAACAGAGTGCTGTTTATTTATTTAATGGCCTGTCAACAGCTAAGCTCATGTTAAAGGGATACAATCCTGGCAACAAATGTCATAAGCCCCATTTCTCCAGTCACAGCCAAATGTCAGGCCATAAGTGTAGTAATGTCCTTTTTCTCGGCCAGCAGCCCATATATGAGACACGCCATGTGATTTTGTACCTACGGACATCTGCGTCATTTCATGAGATACGTTTACAAAACTTACTATATTTTCCGTAAATGGCGTCAAATGTTGAACAAAATTTCAGAGTACATGCAGAATTATATTCCACATGTACTCTGAAAAATGTTGTAAATGTGGTTAACGTATTTAATGAAATTAGGCAGATGTCTAAAGATACAGAATCACATGGTGCGTCTCATAATAATAATAAATTATGTGGTTGTTACTGGATAAAGGGGGCTTATGTGATTTGTGACCAGTGTAGTTTCTGATCAAATAGCACGCTCCTGTAGCCTGATAATGATCTACATTGTATATGGTTTGTTGGAAGTAAGACGAACAATGCAGATCCTGATCAGACTGTGCGGATGCAGGATCTACACTGCAGCCATCCCCATTTCTCCAGCCACAGCCACATACATGCTACATGCTACATGCTACATGCTACACACTACATGCTACACGCTACACGCTACACGCTACACGCTACACGCTACACGCTACATGTTATACATGCTACATGCTACACGCTACACGCTATACATGCTACATGCTACATGCTACATGCTACACGCTACACGCTACACGCTACATGCGCTACATGCGCTACATGCTCTACATGCTACATGCTATACATGCTACATGCTACATGCTATACATGCTACATGCTACATGCTATACATGCTACATGCTACATGCTACATGCTATACATGCTACACGCTACACGCGCTACATGCTACACGCTATGCTACATGCTACATGCTATGCTACATGCTACATGCTATGCTACACGCTACATGCTACACGCTACACGCTATGCTACATGCTACATGCTACATGCTATGCTACATGCTACATGCTATGCTACATGCTACACGCTACATGCTATGCTACATGCTACACGCTACATGCTATGCTACATGCTACATGCTACATGCTATGCTACACGCTACACGCTATGCTACATGCTATGCTACATGCTACATGCTACATGCTACATGCTATGCTACATGCTACATGCTATGCTATATGCTACACGCTACATGCTATGCTACATGCTACACGCTACACGCTATGCTACATGCTACACGCTACACGCTACATGCTATGCTACATGCTACACGCTACACGCTACATGCTACAGTACTTCCTTACATTTCAGCCGGTAGTTTACAGAAATCTAACGTTGAATTACACCACTCGGCAGCCGTAGTTTACTCCACTCTCGTGTTCACCATAATTATATGGATGGAGAAATGACATCAGTAACGTCACAATGACATGTTTCCTTTGATCAATCAAATCATGTTTTCGGGCACACCCTCTGAATCGCGAGACAGTCGCTTCCACTACTCTCGATTTGCTTTGGTTTTATGAAGAATCATGTGTGAAATGCAAAAAAATGTTTATTTAACCAGGTGAGCTGATTATCTTGAAACGATGTCCTCGTGATTGTGTCCTACTGCTAAATAAACTTGGTTTGCTACGCTCACTCGTTTATTTAGCGCAAGGACCCAATCACTTGTGCATAAAACACGAGTCAGTTCACCCAGTTAAATAAACGGTATATAACTGCCTTATTTGGCATAACTTGACTTATTGGTGTTTAATGGCCTATTAACAGCTATAGTCATTTAACGCCATAATTTTGAAAATTTTCCGTAGTGGTCCCCAGTTAACAAAATGGGTCATACGACATTCCCAACCAATGCAGTGACAAATGTTAGTGACCAGCGCAGTCCCAGATGAGTCTGATCTTAGGAAGGACTACCATATTATTGCAATATACATTATTGTACATACATGTAATTTCATTATATTTTCACACCTTTTACAAATAAAATATTGATTGAATCTTAGGTGTGTTATGTTTCCTTTGTTTACAGCCAGGGGAAAAAGTAGAAGTGAAATGCGCCGTGCGATTTTGTACATTCAGGCATCTGCGTAATTTCATTAAATACGTTTACAAATTTTTTTATAAATAAAGTAAAAAGTTGACAAAATTAAGTCAAAAGTTGACAAAATTTACAATATTTTTTATAAATAAAGTCAAAAGTTGACAAAATTAAGTCAAAAGTTAACAAAATTTACAATGTTTTTTATAAATAAAGTCAAAAGTTGACAAAATTTTCAGAGTACATGCGAATAATATTGTCAACTTTTGAGGCCATTTACGGAAAATATTGTCAATTTTGTAAACGTATTTCATGAAATTACGATGTCTGAAGGTACAAAATCACATGTCGTGTCAAATGGTTTATGTAATGTCCCAGCAACAGCCAAGGTCATACAGACGGGGCCTCCGTTTTAAATCTCATCCGAATGACCAGTAGCCGCTTTCATCAACATTGCAAAGTATACTTTGAGGGAGAAATTTTCAATTTTAGAATAAATTTATTAATTTTTATTATATTTCATGATTAAAAGTATGCAGAATTATTATACTGAATTTATTACATTATCACAGCCAAATTGGCTGTGATAATGTAATAAATTCAGTATAATAATTCTGTATACTTTTAATCATGAAATATATGCATTTGTTAGTTCTATATGAACTAATGCATTTCAGGAAAAATAAATGATTACTCCTTGAAAGTATACTTTACTAGAAAAGTATACTTTGCAATGTTGGTGAAATAGGCTACTGAGGGATGGAAATACTATATATGTTTCTGGGACTGGAGAAATGGGGCTTATCGGATTGGTGACTTGTATGTGCAGCTCCTGATCAAATAGCACACTTGAGTAGCCTGCTAATGGCAGCAATATTGCTTGTTAGAAGCACGACAGGTGATTCATTGATGGAATGCCAAACAGTGCAGATCCTAATCAGACTGATCCTACTGCATTTGGGAGGGGGGACTAAGTGATTCTGTTGTGGCGAGGACCTGGCATCAGATCAGGATTTTTCTTATTTCGGGACTGACTATATAGTTTTTTTATTGTAAATATTCAGTTCTGATTTTGGGATCCCCCCCCCCATTTGTGCATGTCCTTGAGCATGTACATGTACTTATACAGGTAATATATGGGATTTAGTGCTAAACCCATTGACCCGGCCATGGGTGGTGGTCGTGCGAACGAGACGGCGTAAATTAACGGTAGGGGTTTCTCCTTATAGGAATCACGATTTGCCTGGTTTGGCCCTCGGGTACGTTTTTATCTTCGGCTCTTTTGTTACCTGGGAGTTGAAATGGGTTATTGCCCATTATAAAAGTAGTAAGATTACTACTGATCCTACTGCTTTTGGGAGGGGGCCAAGTGATTCTGGTGTGGCGAGGCCTGGCATCAGATCAGGGTTATTCTTATTTCAGGGCTGAATATATAGTTTTTTATTGTAAATATTCGGTTCTGATTTTGGGGTACAGGTAATATATGGGATTTAGTACTAAACCCATTGACCCGGCCTTAAACCATAGCTGTTGATAGGCCGTTAAACCCCAACAAACCACGCTCTAAACGCTAGACTATCCTTGGCAAAAATACCCGACTCTCCATAAACTGTGAAAGTTTGTTTATTGGTGTTTAACGGCCTATCAATAGCCTAAGGTCATGTAAGACCGGGCAAATGGGTTCGATCCCGTTTTAACCTGCTGCATTGGGGGGAAAATCCCAAATTCAGAACAGAATATTTACATCGATATGGGGTTCAACGGCCGGCCTATCAACAGCTAAGGTCATTTAAGGCCGGGCCAATCGGTTTAGTACTAAATCCCATATATTACCTGTACAAGTAATAATGTTCAAGTACATGTACAAATGGGTGGAAAATCCCAAAATCAGAACTGAAAATCTACAATAAACGAGTGCCGAAGGTCACAATATACGCCCGTCGAGGCAAGGCCAGTCAACAAGGGGAGATAACTCATCTTGACGTGATAAACATGTAAACCAAATTTGGTTAGGATCGGTCAAGTAGAACTTGAGTTATTGCGTGGACAAGGATACAGAGTGTGAAAATTAAAAATGGCTGCCAAGGGGAGATAAGTAACGGAAAATTTTCAAAATCAATAGGCTTCTTTGTCTTGCCATGATAAACATGTATAGCGAATTTGGTTTCGATCGGTGAAGTAGAACTTGAGTTATTGCGTGGACAAGGATACAGAGTGCGAAAATTAAAAATGGCCACCAAGGGGAGATAAGTCATTGGAAATGTTTCAAAATCAATAGGCTTCTTCGTTTTGCCGTGATAAACATGTACACCGAATTTGGTTATGATCGGTCAAGTAGAACTTGAGTTATTGCGTGGACAAGGATAGAGAGCAAAAATTAACAAGAGCTGTAGGAGAACAGCATAGCTCGACTACGAGGGTGTCAATGTACACATAGCTTGACAAAGAAGGTGGCTGCGGCCTACATAAAAACCTTAACCAAGGTTGATTAAAAACATTAACCAAGGGAAACTAGAAATGTGGCCTGTCGGCACACGAATACCCCCACTGGCAGCCAAAGAAAACGAGGCATTTTTGATCATAAGCCATTTAGCCGAGCGTTAAGGTTTCAAACGCATCAAGTCTGTGACCTTGACCCTGGGCATAGTGTGATAATCCATGCATCGGTGTAGAAGATATAGAGCGGAAGGGAATTTCAATAGGTTTGACCTTTGACCTTCAACTATGACCTTGACCTTGGACGTAGGTGGTGGTTATTGATCGAGACACACCTTCTCATCCTGAGAAACATTTGTGCCAAGGCATTTGATAATGCATGCATCGGTGTAGAATAGAGCGGAAGGGAATTTCAATAGGTTTGACCTTTGACCTTCAACTGTGACGACCTTGGACTAGGTCTGGTTATTGTTGCGACACACCTTCTCATCATGAGAAACATCGTCCAAGCCTTTGATAATCCTGCACTGTAGTAAGGAAGGGAATTTCAATAGGTTTGACCTTTGACCTTCAACTGTGACCTTGGACGTAGGTGCGTGGTTAGCAATTTGATAATCCATGCATCAGTGTAGAAGATATAGGGCGGAAGGGAATTTCAATAGGTTTGACCTTTGACCTTCAACTGT
The DNA here is from genome assembly GCA_029237695.1 of Conchocele bisecta. NCBI lineage: Eukaryota > Metazoa > Mollusca > Bivalvia > Lucinida > Thyasiridae > Conchocele > Conchocele bisecta. The sequence continues at coordinate 12,854,748 of CM055270.1, read as the reverse complement.
GACCTTGACCTTGGACATAGTTGCGTGGTTATTGATCGGGACACACCTTCTCATCACGAGAAACATTTGTGCTAAGCCATTTGATAATCCATGCATCGGTATAGAAGACATAGAGAGGAAGGGAAGTTCAATTGGTTTGACCTTTGACCTTCAACAGTGACCTTGACCTTGGACGTAGGTGCGTGGTTATTGATCGCGACACACCTTCTCATCGTGAGAAACATTTGTGCCAAGCCATTTGGGAATTTCAATATTTTTTACCTTTGAGCTTCAACTGTGACCATGACCTTGGATGTAGGTGTGTGGTTATTGATCGCGACACACCTTCTCATCCTGAGAAACATTTGTGCCAAGGCATTTGATAATCCATGCATCGGTGTAGAAGATAGAGCGGAAGGGAATTTCAATAGGTTTGACCTTTGACCTTCAACTGTGACCTTGACCTTGGACGTAGGTGCGTGGTTATTGATTGTGACACACCTTCTCAACATGAGAAACATCTGTGCCAAGCCATTTGATAATCCATGCATCGGTGTAGAAGATATAGAGCAGAAGAGAATTTCAATAGGTTTGACCTTCAACTGTGACCTTGAACGTAGGTGCGTGGTTAGCAATTTGATAATCCATGCATCAGTGTAGAAGATATAGAGCGGAAGGGAATTTCAATAGGTTTGACCTTTGACCTTCAACTGTGACCTTGACCTTGGACGTAGGTGCGTGGTTATTGATGGCGACACTCTTCTCATCATGAGAAAACATTTGTGCCAAGCCATTTGATAATCCATGCATCGGTGTAGAAGATATAGAGCGGAAGGGGGGAATTTCAATTTCAATGGTTTGACCATTGACCTTCAACAGTGACCTTGACCTTGGACGTAGATGCGTGGTTTTCCTAAGTATGGTTGCTGTAAGGGCCCAGGAGTATTCCATATACAAGCTTTGAGAAAAAAAACGTAACCCCAAGGGGAAGATTAACTAAGTAATCCAAGGATAAAAGTAGGTCAAGGTGAAATATAGGTCAGGGGATTATTGATGTACATCACTAGGAGATGAAGTTGTCCAAGTATGGTTGATGTAGGCCCAGAAGTATTCCATATACAAGCTTGACTATAAACATTAACCAAGTAATTGAAGGTTAAATGTAGGTGAAGGTAAAATAAAGGTCAGGGGTTATTGATGTACATCCATATGAGAAAAAGTTATCCAAGTATGGTGTCTGTATGCACAATAGTATTCCATCTACAAGCTTGACTAAAAACCTTAACCAAGGTTGAGTAAAAACCTTAACCAAGGGGAATTAAGTAAGTAATTTAAGGAACCAAGGGAAATTAAGTAAGTAATTTAAGGTTAAATGCAGGTCAAGGTCAAAATATAGGTCAGGGGTTGTTGATGTACATCACTAGGAGATGAAGTTGTCCAAGTATGGTTGGTGTAGGGTCCATGAGTATTCCATCTACAAGCTTGACTAAAAACCTTAACCAAAGAGAATTAAGTAAGTAATTCAAGAGGAAATGTAGGTCAAGGTCAAATATAGATCAGGGGTTATTGATGTACATCACTATGAGAAAAGGTTGTCCAATTATGGTGTCTGTATGCACAATAGTATTACCATGTACAAGCTTGAGTAAAAAGCTTAACCAAGGTCGAGTAAAAACCTTAACCAAGGAGAATTAAGTAAGTAATTCAAGGTTAAATGTAGGTGGTTCAGGTAAAATATCAGAGGTCAGGGGTTGTTGATGTAACCAAATCACGGTTCCAAGGGGTTGTTGATGAACATTCCAACTATGAGATGAAGTTTGTCCAAGTATGGTTGGTGTAGGGCCAGGAGTATTCCATCTACAACTTGACTAAAAACGTTAACCAAGGGGAATTAAGCAATTCAAGAGGAAATGTAGGTCAAGGTCAAATATAGATCAGGGGTTGTTGATGTACATCATTAGGAGATGAAGTTGTCCAAGTATGGTGGGTGTAGGGCCAGTAGTATTCCATATAGAAGGTTGACTAAAAACCTTAACCAAAAGGAATTAAGTAAGTAATTGAAGAGGAAATGTAGGTGAAGGTCAAATATAGATCAGGGGTTATTGATGTGCATACCTATGAGAAAAGGTTGTCGAAGTATGGTGTCTGGATGCACAATAGTATTCAATGTACAAGCTTGAAAAAAAACCTTAACCAAGGTTGACTAAAAACCTTAACCAAGGGGAATTAAGTAAGTAATTCAAGAGGAAATGTAGGTCAAGGTCAAATATAGATCAGGGGTTATGGATGTGCATCACTAGGAGATGAAGTTGTCCAAGTATGGTGGGTGTAGGGCCAGTAGTATTGCATATACAAACTTGACTAAAAACCTTAACCAAGGTTGACTAAAAGCCTTAACCAAGGGGAATTAACCAAGTAATTCAAGAGGAAATGTAGGTCAAGGTCAAATATAGATCAGGGGTTATTGATGTACATCACTAGGAGATGAAGTTGTCCAAGTATGGTGGGTGTAGGGCCAGTAGTATTCCATATACAAGCTTGACTAAAAACCTTAACCAAGGCGTGACGGTGACGCCGACGCCGGGGTGACAACATAAGCTCTACTTATTCTTCGAATAGTCGAGCTAAAAATGGCTGCAAAGGGGAGATAAGTATCGGAAACTTTTCAAAATCAATAGGCTTCTTTGTCTTGCCATGATAAACATGTATACCAAATTTGGGTTTCATCGGTGAAGTAGAACTGGAGTTATTGCGTGGACAAGGATACAGAGTACGAAAATTAAAAATGGCCGCCAAGGGGAGACAAGTCATCAGAAATTTTTAAAAATCAATAGGCTTCTTCGTCTTGCCGTGATAAACATGCATACCGAATTTGGTTATGAGCGGTGAAGTAGAACTCTAGTTATTTTGTGGACAATCTGTGCCAGCCCGCCCGCAGCCCGCCCGCAGCCCGCCCGCCCAAGATGAATATTTCAAACGGGCGTATAAAAACTATATATTCAGCCTGAAATTCGAATAATCCTATCTAATGCCAGGTCCTCGCCACACCAGAATCACTTTCCCAAAAGCAGTAGGATCGACGTACAGACTGACGTACAGAAGCACAAGAGCAACGCAATATTCCCCGCTTGCTATCGCATAGGGGGCATACAAATATATTGCATGCGCACTACTTAAATCGCAATATCTGTGGGCCAGGTACCATCACTACACCAAATCCCAGTAGAATTCACTGTTAACTCTTAGACCGCTATCTTAATTTTTTTGTCGTCTGCTGTTTATTTTCTATTTTCCATTTTTATCATCAAAAACATTGCTTTGACAGCACTTTAGAATAATTTCTATTGGAAATGATTCTGAAGTGATGTCAAAACATGTTTTTATTGAGAAATAAGGCAAGATATAAAAGCCACAGCAGACGACAATTGTTGTGAGTAGCGGTCTAACTTCTAAGATATGAATCCAGGCAGGTATTGATTCATCGTTAACATACATATAACCCCGCCCCTGGACTCATTGGGGTTTTATGTTTGTTCAATAACAAAGGTCAGTTTGTTTGTTTGTTTATTGGTGTTTAACGGCCTATCAACAGCTAAGGTCATGTAAGGCCGGGCAAACGGGTTCAATCCTGTTTTAACCTGCTGCATTGGGGGGAAAATCCCAAAATCAGAACGGAACATCGAGAAAATTCAGCGCGGAAATTAGAATAACCCGACATAGTGTATATTGTTAGGTCCATACCACACCAAGTCACTTGGCCCCTTCCCCTAAAATAGGATTACGAATAATCGTAATACTCACATAAGGGGTATAACCAGATTCAACTGTCATATACAAAATGCCAAAGACGTATGTGAGGGTCAAACCAGGTCTCCAGTCGGAATTCCGGTAAGGATGAACCCTGATCGTTAAATTACCCATCAATTGCTCCATCGGAATTCCGGTAAGGATAAACCCCGATCGTTAATTTACACGATCGCATTCACCCGACAAACCACCCACCGTCCAAACCAGGTCTCCAGTCGGAATTCTGGTAAGGATGAACCCTGATTGTTAAATTACCCATCACATGCTCCCACCTGCCACCCACAAAGGTCAGATACATACGAGGCTGTGACTGGAGAAATGGGGCTTATGGGTTTAACCGTTTTATGACCAATGTAGATCCAGATCAGCTTGTGCATGCGCGGTCAGGCTACAGGAGTGGGCTGTTCGATCAGGAGCTACATTGGTCACAAATTCCATAAGCCACATTTCTCCAGTCACTGCCACATATGAGAATGCATCTATATGCGGGGGAATTCCATAAGCCCAGCATTGAAATTGTAATAAAAAATTACAGCGCCGACATCCTTTAACCCTTTGAACCCGAAAGCCTGCTATAGCGGTTTATGCGAACAATTTTGTTTGTTTCTTTATTAGTGTTTAACGGCCTATCAACAGCTAAGGTCATGTAAGGCCGGGCAAACGGGTTCAATCCCATTTTAACCTGCTGCATTGGGGGGAGGAAAATCCCAAAATCAGAACGGAATATTTACATCGAGAACAAATATATTCAGCCCTGAAACTAGATTGGTCAGTAAACGAGGCTTACGGCCCAGGTAACCCTAAAATATGTAAATATTTCCACGTGTGTGGGCTTGTGACCTTGACTCTGGGATTAGCGGGAGCGGCATGAACGTGAATTTGTCACTGGGTGGTAGAGGTCCATTGGAGCAATGCGTGTGTGAAATGTGAAGCAGATCCGAGCAAGGAAATAGAAGTTATAACCAATTTCTCTGATGTTCAGTTTTGTAAAGAGACTAAGTATGTGACCTTGACCTCGAGATCAGCGGGTATTTGTCACAGCATGAAATATTAAGAATTTTCAATGAAAGAAATAGAAGTTATAACTTATTTCTCTGATGTTAAGTTTTGTAAAGAGACTAAGTATGTGACCTTGACCTTGGGATCAGCGGGGGTTGGACAGTCGTAGGTTTGTCACAGCATGATAGTACAACCTTAGAGGAATGCACAAGTGAAATAATAAGAATTTTCAATGAAGGAAATAGAAGTTATAACTTATTTCTCTGATGTTAAGTTTTGTAAAGAGACTAATGTTATAACATATTTCTCTGATGTTAAGTTTTGTAAAAAGACTAAGTATTTGACCTTGACATTGGGATCAGCGCGGTTGGACGGTCATGGATTTGGCACAGCATGGTAGTAGAGCCTTACAGGAATGCATGTGTGAAATATTAAGCCTTTTAGATGAAGGAAATAGAAGTTATAACAATATTTCTGATGTTAAGTTTTGTAAAGAGACCATGTATTTGACCTTGACCTTGGGATCAGCGGGACGGTCGTGGATTTGGCACAACATGGTAGTAGAGCCTTACAGGAATGCATGTGTGAAATATTAAGCATTTTAGATGAAGGAAATAGAAGTTATAACAATATTTCTCTGATGTTAAGTTTACGGACGCACGGACGGACAACCTGACTCCAGTATACCCCCCCACAACTCGTTGCGGGCGGTATAATTAGAATAACCGGACCTGGTGCCAGGTCCATATCACACCATGTCACTTGGCCCCTTCCCCTAAAATAGGATTACAAATATCGTAATACTCACATAAGGGGTATAACCAAATTCAACTGTCACATACAAAATGCCAAAGACGTATGTGAGGGCCAAACCAGGTCTCCAGTCGGGATTCCGGTATAAAGGATGAACCCCGATCTTTAAATTACCCATCGCGTGCTCCCACCTGCCACCCACTTATGCGAACAGTGCAGATCCTGATGAGACGGCTCGTAACGAGCCAGACGGCTCGTAACGAGCCATCTCATCAGGAACTGCACTTTTTGAAAGTAATTTTCATATTTTTGAGTTCATAAATGGACTAGTCTGAAAACCATTTTGTGACGGTTGGATTTGTTGCAAAATAAACATATCAAATACTATTCCAGATACTTAGGGGTGAAAGGGTTAAGCTAAGGATGGATTCATTGCAAACGCTCCCTTCCTCCCGCGTGACAGGTCTAATACTCAACAGATTTGGATACAAAACAAAGCAAATGAGTTTTCAAGTTTATTTCATCTACTGTTATTTTGACATTATTTCATCTAAAGCTACCCTGTTTTTGTTGTATTTCAACAGTTCTAGATCTACGTTATATTGTTCACCATAGTTGACTCTTCATTTCAATTAATTCTGTATAAAAAATATATTTTTGACAACAGTTAATTCTAAACTACAGTTCTACCTACCATCTTTTTCTTTTGAAAAACACTTTTTTTTTGTAAAACAGTCCCTACTAGCACATCTTCAAAGAAGCATAAGAAAATACAGTTTTTATAAGTCTTTCCTAGAGTGACAAGATATTAAAATGTCAGTTTCAGGCCAATTGGTTGATTTTCACAATATTACTTAACCCTTAGAATGTGGGAAGCAAAAATTGCAGTCTGCTGTTGTTTTATATTTTGTTCTCTTTCTCAAATAAGCATGATTTGACAACACGTTGGAATGATTTCCATATGAGGAAATGATTCTAAAGTGCTTGCATAGCAGGTTTTTATGAGAAAAATGGATTGATTTGATGTATCGGTGTTTAATGGCTAAGGTTATTTAAATCCGGGCAAACGGGTTTGATCCCACATGTAACCTGCTGCATTGGGGAGAAAATCCCAAAATTAGAACAAAATGTTTACATTGAAATAAATATATACTCGGCCCTGAAATTAGAATAACCTGACCAGTAGCCTATTTCACCAACATTGCAAAGTATACTTATCTAGCAAAGTATACTTTGAGGGAGAAATTTTCAATTTAAAGATAAATGTATTAATTTTTTATTATACCGAATTTATTACAGTATCACAGCCATTTTGGCAGTGATAATGTAATAAATTCAGTATAATAATTCTGCATACTTTTAATCATCAAATATATGCAGTCGTTAGTTCTATATCACATAATGCATTTCGGGAAAAATAAATGATTACTCCCTCAAACTATACTTTGCTAGATAAGTATACTTTGCAATTTTGATGAAATCGGCTGCTGGTGCCAGGTCCATACAACAACAAAGTCACTTGAAAAATGGAAAATAAAGAGCAGACGACAATAGTTAATTCAGCATGGTGTTGGTTATGGTATCTTGGCAATTACTATACCCAGCATCAGATTGTTTACAATGAAGTACTAGGTAATTACATGGCAGTAAGTACCACTTGTAAAACAGCAACATGAAAGGTACAAAATAACCTAATTAGCATCAAAATGGTGGACAATTGCGTTGTTATCGGAACAATTATGTGAATTGGCTAACATTGTTTGCCTGGCAAAACGAGTCTTGGTGTTAAAATTATTAACCAGAGTAAACAAAGAAAGTATTCTACATGCTTGAAATCAAGCAGTTTGATTGGTCAACCCTGGACTCAGGGTCGGCCAATCAACCTGTTTGATTAATATTCAAACGCAATTCAATAACTTTGTAATCAATGGAAAAAATATATAAAATTTCCGACACAAAGTCAAGGAATAAGAACGTTAAACAGCTGTAAATTTATTTTATGATAAGCCAGTTAACAATCTGAACACAGGCGCGACACAAACAGAGGATCTCACATGAGAGATAATTTAATATGACATTTGTGAGTTTAGTGATTTCATAACGAGGCTATGCCGAGTCCCTTATGAAAACTGTCAACAAGTTCCCTTGATTTTACAATTGCTTAGGGACATTGAATGATTGATCAGAGCTTAACCCTTACAATGCTGAATTAATGTTTGTCATCTGCTATTTATGTTCTATTTTTACCATTTTTCTCATCAACAACGTGGTTTGGCAGCACTGTAGAATAAAGTGCTGACAAACCACGTTTTACCGAGAAAGAAGACAATATATAAAACTGCAGCAGACGACAATGCTTGGTCTATTCTTGGATTGATTGGGGTTTTACGTCCGTTCAACAGCATGGTCATACACAGAATTACCGGTACATGTACAGTAAAAACTTTCAGCAGTGAAGTGTCCTGATCTGGTGCCAGGCACCAACACTACACCAGATTACTTGGACCCAGGTGTGAATGACAGTCAGCTTCTATTCTTGGAAACAAAAGCTCTACACGCGATTGATTATGCATGATGTGGTTGGAACTGGAGAAATGGGGCTTATGGGATTTGTGGCAAGTGTAGGTACTGCTCAAATAGAACACTCCTGTAGTCTGATAACAATCTATATTGCTTGTTACAAGATGACGGGGTTTCATTGAAGGAATGGTAAACAGTGCAGATCCTGATCAGGTTGATCTGGATCTACACTGGTCGCAAAAAAAAAGTCCCATTGCTCCAGTGACAGCCACATACTTCAGGATACAGACAATTAATGATAAAATGATTGATTGGGGTTTTACGTCTGTTCAACAATAAGGCCATTTACAGACGGGGTGAAAGAACGAATGAATTGTATTCACGAAATGACGATGATACATAGAGAATACAAGGCTAGTGCCCTCTCACATCACGTTACTGGGTGAGGCTAGGAAACATGTATGAATTTCGAGGTGAGCCGAGGAATTCATATCTTTTCCGAGCTGAACCGATCTCGAAAAAGAGATGTACATGTATAAAATCAAGTACATGTAAATTATTATGATATCAATCATTGTAATACAGGTTACACCATTGCATATTAGATACCAATTCCATTAATTCATCAGTTCAAACAAAAATTCTGAATTAAGTATCCAAATATGTTTTGATCATTGACACAGTGGTAATGTACCCACTTTTCGACCTACAATATCTCCTAAATTATATTTGTATCTGCTGACAATAAACGTAGGTTGTCTTATATACAGGGCCGGGAACAGTTTCAAACGACAAATCCTGAAAATGGCTGAACAAACATATTTTTTGCACCCACAAATGCATAAAAGTGTGTTTCCCGTGTTGAAACATAGTACTTTTATGATGAACTCCAAATCCTGATATTCCCACACCTGCATTTGTATTTTCTCGCAATCATCAAATCCTGTTCCCACCCCCAGCCGTCATAAATAACTGAAAAGACATTCAGAGCTCATGTGGTATTCAATTCCGTATAAGCTCTGATATGCTGATGTCATACTTGGAAAATTGTAATACATGTATTGATGGAATGGCGAACAGTGCAGATCCTGATCAGACTGTGCGGATGCACAGGCTGATCTGGATCTACACTGGTTGCAAAACAAACCACATTGTTCCCACATGCAGGCATGGGAAAATTGTAATATTGTATTCCTTTGCAAATTAATATCCAATTATCGCGAAAAATGAACATGCAATAAGCAAGCAAAGTCCACAGCCAAACTCACATACATGTACTTTCTTGACAAAAGATGGGGGAAAATTATTGAAGAATAAATGTATTGGTACCTTGCATACAATCAATTAAAAGTGAACATGTACAAAATATACATAAACAAGAGAATTTCATGAATACACAAACATTAAGAAATGGCAAATGTTATCAACAAGTTTGATATACATGTAGATCATGGTGTGCGACACGGTACCAGAAATATCACAGATTGCCAGAGGTGCCCTCGTTATGTGGAGGTGTAATAGTGGTGCTGAACACATTCTCTAACCAGTAACAGAGTATCAGACACGTATAATAAGCCAGTTAGATCACGGTTCATCCGCATGTACGAGGAGATTATCGATCGTACATGCGGACGAACATGATCTAACCGTGTTATCACATCCTCATGTCCATACATTGCCATGTGCTGTGTAGATGCAGAAATATGTATCAAAGATGTAATAACAAGTAATAATGATACAACCATTATAGAAAACTGATCCCAATTATTTTGTTTATTCTACTTTGATAGTAGAATCAACAAAATAATTGCGATCATTTTTCTATAAGATTCATTGATTGATTGATTAATTACAGACTGCCAAGGTGTCATTATTAATCCGCTTGTAAACAATATTTTCATAAATTATATTTATAGACATACAAAATGGAGGAGTTTCAACAATTTTAGTGACAGACATCAATATTTGACTAGTGATTTGCACACTACATTTATATTGCAAAATAGACAAGTGATGCTAATGAAATGTCCGATTATTATCTACGATCGATTATGAAATTTTGCAAATTATGACTACAAATAATAGCGACCTAAAGCTACACGTCCACATAAGGAAGTATAGTTGGAGCACCCCCAGGCATAAAAGTACCATGTCGCAACAGCCACAACATAAGAACAGTTTACATACAATATGCAAGACGTCATAAGAAATGGGAGCTTGTTTCAGTCGTGGAAAACGAGCTCCCAAACATGAGCACACGAGAAAACAACCAAAACAGGCAAGGCAGCTTACAACCAGCATTCATTCGCACAGTTCATTTGCAAATGTAACCATTTCAGGAAGAATTAATTATAGGAATATTTTATTTTTTTTTGATTAACGGCCTATAAACAGCTAAGGTCATTTAAAGCCGGGCCAACGGGCTCAGTCCCGCATTCAATCTGCTGCATTAGCGGGAAAATCACAACGAAATATTGACATCAAAATAAATACATATGCAGCCCTGAAATTAGAATAACCCGACCTGGTGCCAGGTCCATACCATACCAGTCACTTCCCCTAAAAGTAATAGGATTACGAATAATCATATTACTCTTACAAGGGGTATTACCAAATTCAACTGTCACATACAAGAATGCCAAAGACGTATCGGAGGGCCAAACCAGGTCTCTGGTTGGGATTCCGGTATGGATGAATCCCAATCATTAAATTACCCGTCACATGCTCCAAACCCACTTTTTTTTTGTAATTTATCGGGGTATACATTTGTAAAAGACCAACAAGTCTATACTGGATAAAGGCTGATAAATTCTCAAAACCATACTGTTATTCCTTATAATTCAAACCCAATACTATTTCACAGCGATTAAAAGGCTTTTAAATCCAATGTTTCATTTTTTTCTTCAGATTCCAATAAAAACATGAGGATACGCAGGCTGATCTGGGACTACGCTAGTCGCAAACGGCATAATATACCTTTTCCGAGCTGGGGCCCCAGGTATTTATTTAATAGTGTTTAACAGCCTGTCAACAGCAGAGGGCCCCAACTAACATATTTCCATGTTCGCATTCGCTCATGTCATTTAGCATTCAAGGAATATATACAATCAAGAATATCATACAGCAAAATTCATGTGCTAACAAAATACATTTTCAAATACGTACATTCACGCCCGGCTATATGGTATTACCTCCCTTATTTGATAATCATATTTGTGCCAATATTGGTTTCAAACAAATGCAAATTTTCTGTAATGAAATGACGAAAATTGACTCAAAATTCCGAGCTCATGCGGAATGCAATTCCGCACGAGCTCGGAATTTTGAGTCCATTTTAAATGACAACTACATACGTTTATTTATTTAATTGTATTTATTTAATGGTATGTACGGCCTGCAACAGCTATGGTCATGTTAGGTCGAATCCCATATATCACCCGATGTGATGGGGATGGCTTGATTTTTATAAAATCAATATCAGCGAAATATCGAGATACAAGGGAGTTTAATTCCAGAAGCAGACACATTTCATTTACAAACTACAGGCGATTCATTTACAGATTTACATTTTCATATAATTACATTCATGTACATCATTGGATATATATACATATCTCAGCCACACACAAATTAATAAAATCTCACATGATGATTTGATGCCAGTTTACGATAAAAAATAATTCCATTTATTTAACAGAATTATGTTTAACGTCTGTTTGACAAAAAAGGCTTAGCGCGTACAGGATTCTTTCATTGAAGGGAAATGAAATGAAAGTACAGAGCCGCCATTTATTTGACAAAGAGCAAATTGACTGACAAATGATTGGGTGGAATTGTATGCCTGTTCGACAATTTCATGATTTATTGGAATTTTATACCTCAGAGCTCCAGATAAGGTGCGTATTTGCTTAAATACCCAATTAAAATTGCCAAAAACCCAATTGAAATCAGAAGTAGTGAGTATCAAAAAGCAATGAACAAATTGTGGTACCTTTATCGTGCTGCAGAAAACAATAGACCACAAATCAGGCATGGGAGTGGAACACTATCCCCAATCCTGAAAATTTATTTGAGCAACGGATTGCGCTGCGATTTGCTAGGGGGGTCTGGGGGCATAGTTTTCTATGAAATTCTAATGAGAAATGCCAAGAGATGTTTTCATTTAGAAGCAAACTATTCAACAATTGCTGTCTGTTGATGTGTAAACAGTAGTGTGATTTTATTTTACCAAATTAAAATTTTGAAATACCTAATTGCTTCAGAAATGAGGGAATGACAATACCCAATTACTAATTCCTTATCTGGAGCCCTGATGCCTGTTTAACAATATCATGCCAGATATATATATATTACACTAGCAAATTGATGGAATGACTGGAATTTTATGTCCGTTTAACAATATCATATCAGACATTATATACCGTGGTGTCATTGGAAAAGAGATAATAAGTTTCATCAGAACAAAAACACAATTAATATCGAATCAGGCTTCTACGTCAACTACTTTAGCAGAGGACTGAAAGGACACGACATTTGGGAGATTGACGACTGATACAAGCAGGGATTTCCCCAGCGGAATCCCTGACAAGGTTTTATGCCTGCTACAGCCAGGCATTGTGAGAGGCAGGATCGTGACGGACTGAGTGAAACGGACATGTTCAAATATCAACAACTATCAATCTCTAAACTAACTATTGTCTATGTGCACAACATTGATTCTATACAAGAAAGCTATAACATCTAAGTGCCCTGAGATGCAACCATCTATCAATCAAACAAACATAATGAACATTGTAGGTCATAAAAATAATTTCAGAACTCTGATGGAAAGTGAATGGATTTAACGTCCCAGCAACAGCTAAGGTCATATAGAGACGGGGCCACAGTTTAAAGTCTCATCCAACAGACCAGTGGGATGGAAATACTATGAAAGTAGTTTTGATGCCCAAGGTGAGGTTTGATTGGAAGTCAGGTGTTCTAACCCCTAGGCAACAATCCATCCCTGACCTCTGCAGGAACAAGAACATCCAGTGCTATCATTAATACTGATGTTCAGGAATTGTTTTATGAAAATTTCAGTATTTTGTTAATACATGTATAGACAACAAAGGAAATCAACCAATTTCAAACTGTTTTTGGTCATTTTCAGGTAATAAGTAAAGACCAATTCCTGTTAATGAAATGTTCCCTAGTGTGAATATGGACAAAGCACCGACCGACTGACAGACTGTTCACGGCTGGCGGGCAATGTGACTGAGAAGGTCATTAGTCAGCTTGTGACCTGCTTTGATCCGTCAATTGTTTGCTAAATTGATTTCATGACCTATAAGCTCAAACCGGGGCATGAATACGAAGTCCCGCAGCGGACATGGATTTTTTTTTATTAATTCGTTCCCACGAAATAACAATTTGTTTCCTCAATTTAACAATTCTTTCCCTCGAATTAACAATTTGTTCCCACTATATAACAATTTGTTCCCGTGGGAACGAGTTGTTATTTCATGGGAACAAATTACAATTTATTCTCCCGTGGGAACAAATTGTTATTTCGTGGGAACAAATTGTTAAATTGAGGGAACAAATTAATAAAAAAAAAAGGAAAAGAATTCTACGTCCCTTGCGGGGCTCTGTACATGAAAGGACAGTATTGAAGCTGTTACTTTCCTACACATATTGCCCAAATATACGGAACTTTTCAAAACTGCACAACCAGAAAACTTGATAGGTTCCACAATCATTTATCTATGATAATACCTGTTCATGATTGCAAAGCACACACATTTCTTGGAGCAATCTTATACAGCGCTCCAGATAAGGTGCATACTGGCGTATTTTACGCACTTATTATATTTTAGCAATATACACATTGATTATCAACAGTGGGAGTACAAAATACTCACAGCAATGTGAAAATACGCATTGATTATCAACAGTGGGAGTACAAAATACTCACAGCAATGTGAAAATACACATTGATTATCAACAGTGGGAGTACAAAATACTCACAGCAATGTGAAAATACGCATTGATTATCAACAGTGAGAGTACATAATACTCACAGCAATGTGAAAATACACATTGATTATCAACAGTGGGAGTACACAATACTCACAGCAATGTGAAAATACACATTGATTATCAACAGTGAGAGTACATAATACTCACATCAATGTGAAAATACACATTGATTATCAACAGTGGGAGTACATAATACTCACAGCAATGTGAAAATACGCATTGATTATCAACAGTGGGAGTACACAATACTCACAGCAATGTGAAAATACGCATTGATTATCAACAGTGGGAGTACATAATACTCACAGCAATGTGAAAATACACATTGATTATCAACAGTGGGAGTACATAATACTCACAGCAATGTGAAAATACACATTGATTATCAACAGTGGGAGTACAGAATACTCACAGCAATGTGAAAATACACATTGATTATCAACAGTGGGAGTACATAATACTCACAGCAATGTGAAAATACACATTGATTATCAACAGTGGGAGTACATAATACTCACAGCAATGTGAAAATACACATTGATTATCAACAGTGGGAGTACACAATACTCACAGCAATGTGAAAATACGCATTGATTATCAACAGTGGGAGTACAAAATACACACAGCAATGTGAAAATACACATTGACTATCAACAGTGGGAGTACATAATACTCACAGCAATGTGAAAATACGCATTGATTATCAACAGTGGGAGTACAAAATACGCATTGATTATCAACAGTGGGAGTACAAAATACTCACAGCAATGTGAAAACATGCATTGATTATCAACAGTGGGAGTACAAAATACTCACAGCAATGTGAAAACATGCATTGATTATCAACAGTGGGAGTACAAAATACTCACAGCAATGTGAAAACATGCATTGATTATCAACAGTGGGAGTACAAAATACTCACAGCAATGTGAAAACATGCATTGATTATCAACAGTGGGAGTACAAAATACTCACAGCAATGTGAAAACATGCATTGATTTTCAACAGTGGGAGTACAAAATACTCACAGCAATGTGCATTGATTTTCAAAAGTGGGAGTACAAAATACTCACAGCAATGTGAAAACATGCATTGATTTTCAAATCGAGTAGTGAAAATACAGTGATAAAGTTGAAACTTTACTTAGTTGAGCTGCAAAAAGCAGCAAACAGTGTTTGCTTTTTTTTCTGTTCAAATAAGTGAATTTTTAAATTCGTTTCATTTTTTTATCATTTGTTCTTTATTTGATAAGGAAATCAATAATACATTTGCAAAAGTAAAATACGCATTGAATTTGAAATATGGGGGTATAATACTCTTTACATACAAAACTTATCTGGAGCTCTGCTTTTACCTAATTTACAGTGAAATCCCTAGACCAGACAGGGTGTCCGAAATAGAGGTTCCGCTACCTAAAGCAAGTTAGACACACTAGCACTGTTAGAAACGCAAGATAACATTCAACACACATTGCTGACAATTTCAGACACATCTGACCGATGTATTGCCTACAAATGAACACATAGGTATATATTGGTATGAACACATCAATTCGTATCGAACACAGTATGGTAAGGCTGGTATCACAAATGTTACAAATTTACAACAATCAACATAGACAGTTGGAATAAGAGGTTTGAGAACCTAGTCATGTATTTGGCCGACATCAAATTCACGGTAGATTTTTATCCAATAACTTCCAAACAGCACAGTGGACTTTGATGAAATGAGTCGTAACAAATACTCTGTTCTGCAATTTCTGCTGCTTTTCGCTTGTCATATAAATTTACACAATACTTCACCAAAATATCTTGTGCAGTTTGGATGTTATAGCAATACTAGATGGCCGCGGCACGCATGTTGCTTCCGCCGAAAAACTAACCAAAAACTTGGGACGCACGCACGTATATACATACGCCAAAGTGCCGACGATATCCCGCTGTCAGCAAGCAGCCGTGACAAAAAACTACTGTTAAATTCTGAAATCTTCCAGATTGATGAATCATTAGAATTTTGCCTTAATACTATTCTATTCATTTCCCAATGTGCATGATATCAATCGCCCTTATTCATCATAAATGGCCCCCATAATAAAGTGAAATTTGAGCTGGCCCTGCTTAAAAATAAACTAGCCCCTTTCACATTTCAATCCCAGAGCAAAACATGTTACAGACAATATATAGGGACCAAAATATATTGATTTGTTCATCTGGCGGAGCGTGTAAGTCATAGTTCACCCTTTTAACACGACTTACCTCTATAGCTGTGTTTGCAAACAGTCTCATCAGGATCTGTACTTTTTGCAATTTCATTTTTAGAAGAAAAAAAAAAACACACCCTTTTTTATAATCAAAATCCATTCCGGCTACTTAGGGTTGCATCGTTTAAGTAAGTAGTAAGTATGGCAGTGTGTGTGTAAGTAATACTTAAGTATAATTCCAGCACAAAAATATTTACACAATTCCCTAACATTTGATTGGCCCGTAGCAAGTCTCTGTCCAAAATTTATATCCCAGTAAACTCCCACGCCAAACTACTTTCCGTAACCGTGAGGCGCAGTTAAAATAATTCTTAAGAAAACGGAAAATAAACACATTTTCTTGATGAATTTATTTCAAATGCTGGAATTATAAGGAATGAATGGCCTTCTTGTGGAATTTATCAGGGATATAAACTTGGAAAAGTCGCGGGAATACTGGACGAGGCCTTCCGGCCATTCATTCCTATAATGCATTTTCTGTATCCTTGCCGACTTTCTCGAATCTTGATCATTTACATTTTGCCAATTTCTTGTCCACTATTTCGGAGCACGGAGCAAAATCTATCGCGGTTTTGATCGCTTCTTGAACCCTGTAAAATAAATAATAATAATCGTCATGCTTCCTACAAACAATATAGATTTTGAGCACAATATGTTTAAACAAGAATTCTGCCACGGGCATGTGCTAAAGTAAGCGTCACAAAAATGGCCATGTGTTTCCACAACCATGTGAAGGTCGAAAAGGACAAGGCCATGTTAATGGCGGCATGAGTGTTCCAAATGCTTACATGTATCAAGTGTCCAAATATTGAAGTAATCCATCAAGTGATATTAATGTGATATCATGATGAAGAAACTTGTACAAACGTTTTGATACAATAAAATCGCCAAGTGTTTCGGCAAAAATGTGAAGGTAAGAAAGGTAAAGTTAATGGTGACAGGAGTGTGTTCCAAATGGTCACATGTATCAAGTGTCCAAAGCAGGCACAAAATGTTCTTTATAGGAATTAAATAATTGTGTCACTATTCCACCAGTTCTAAATATTATGAGTTCCCGCTATACAGATATAATCATTTTGTAATATTTATTTTACTGATAGTGACGCGCGGTGGTATCAGGATATTTTCATATGCAAATGAGGCATGATATTTTTGAATTATTTATACTAATTAAATGTGTCACCTGAAAAAATAATATTTTCGACAGATTATAAAGTAGGCTTGAAAAATAAATACAGAGAATAAATAGTAATGTCCGTTAACATTTTAAGGAAACACGGTTATCGCCCCTGATATCAGTGTGGAAATTTACATCTGATATAAAATGTATAATGATGCCAATCAATACATGGGGTAATGGTGAATGATAGTTTATTTTGCCATAAAATGTCTCGGACGATGTCTCTGATATAAAGAACATGTTGTGCCTACTGAGTGGGCATGTACCTTTAAAGTTATACCATGATGACGAAGCATGTACACACTTTTTGACATTTCAGACGACAACGGAAAGCAGGCGCGACAATGAATAGCAAAATTATGATGATAAAAAAGACCAACTAATATTTAGGCGGTCGCCTGATAAAACGGCCGACAAGACACGTGACTGACGTGAGATCAGTGTACGTGCATATCCTGATATTTTGTAATCAAATAATCCATAGACTGACCAAAACTGTTATTCAGGAACATAAACAAAATCAGAATGGCGAACAGGCCATGTAGAGCTCCAGATAAGCTGCGTATTTGCTTAAATACCCAATTAAAATTGTCAAAAACCCAATTAACCCAGAAGTAGCGAGTATGAAAAAGCAATACAAATTTTATGGTACCTTTATCATGCAGCAGAAAACAATAAACAGACCACAAATATAGCATATTTTTCTTATTTTCTAAGAAAACACATCTTGGTATTTCATTAGAATTGTCTCCAATGAGACAATTCTAATGAAATGCCAAGACTTGTTTTCATTTTGTAGCAAGCTATTGAATAATTGCTGTCTGTTGATGTGTAAACAGTATTTGATTTTATTTTACCCAATTAAAATGTTGAAATACCCAAATTGCTTAACCCTATTCCCAACAAAGCGGCCGAATCTGCCCGTAGCGTGTAACACTCAAACCGCCTGTATACATAGACACTCAATTCGGCCAAAACCGGCTGATTAGTAGTCGTTACATTCCGGTAAGTATTCCGATGTAAAAATAGAAAATATCGACCAATCATCGTGTCGTATTGAAAGGAAATTCTCTTCCAAACATTTTAATAATTATTAATAGTACTTTTCAGTGAAAGTAGTTATAAATAGATGCGTTTTCCTTCTACCCCCACGAGGTCAAGTTCAGTTTTCTTTTGTTCAGAAAACATGGCGTCCAATTCAATTTTGACGAATGTAAACAATGAAGAAAATGATGATATACGCGAGATACCGAGGCGAGATGCTAATTCCGACGTAGACATAAGTGACCCGTCATCCGACGATGACGACGGAAGTGATTCTAGCGATGACACAGCAGGTTATGACTCGGATGATGACATTCCTTTATGTAACATCCTAAACAGGTGGTCGTCAAAAATCAGAAATCCCACAATCCAGCCATTTGTACAGCCTGTTGGCCCAAATATCGGGGATGAACAGTATGAAATTGTCGATTATTTCTACATGATGTTCTCCGAAGATTTCTTCACCACAATTGCTGAGGAGACAAATAAATATGCGAAGCAGGAAATAGAGAAAAAAGAGCAAAGAGATGGGAGGGGTGATCCAATTTGGGTACAGCAGGGGGAAACTTCAGCCGAAGAAATGAAATCTTTTTTCTCCACTGTAATTGCCATGGGGATAAACCGACAACCTAGCATCGAGGACTACTGGAGTACGGTCGACAAACTGGGAAATAATGGAATCTCCAAAGTAATGACAATCAACCGACGGCGAAAACTAAACCAGCATCTCCACTTGAACGACAACACAAATGCCCCCACAGATGACGATCCTGCTCGTGACCGACTATTCAAAGTTAGACCATTGATGGAGATGTGCAACACTAATTTCAAGAATGGGAAATACCGTCCCAACCAAAATGTCAGCATTGACGAGGCGATGATTGGATTAAAGGGCAGAAGCTACATGAAGCAGTATATGCCAGGAAAGCCAACTAAATGGGGACTGAAATCATGGATGTTAGCCGACTCCCACAATGGATTTTGCATTCATGCGGATATCTACACCGGGGCGAAACAAGGACAGGGAGTGACAGAAGGATTAGGCTACAAAGTTGTGATGGAACTTTCAAAGTACTGCGCCGGCAAGTATCATCACCTGTTCATTGACAATTACTTCACGTCTATGAAGCTAATGACCGACTTACAGACGGAGCGACACATATATGCCACTGGGACAGTCCGTACAAATAGAAAAGGTCTCCCTCCAAAGTTCAAAACGAAGCAGAAGGTTGCAAGAGGAACGACGCGAGCAGTGGCAGATGGGAAATATTATCGCCACCAAATGGAATGACAGGAAGGATGTGCATCTCCTATCGACAAATGGAAGTAATGCCACTGGTACCATTCCCAGACGGGTAGGAAATGCAGTTGCCGAGGTTGCCTGTCCGGATCTCATAAAGGTGTACAACAAGTACATGGGAGGCGTCGACTTGAGCGACCAACTCAGATCTTACTACCCATTAGGGCGAAAAGCCAACAAATACTGGAAGTACATTCTGTGGTTTTATGCCGAGGTGTGCCTCATCAACGCCTGGATCATCTACGACAAGGTCAACCCTGTCAAGAGGACCAAGAAGTTCAACCAAAAGGACTTCCGACTGGCCGTATGTGACGGACTGGAGGCTGGCTTCTCATCCCGGAAGAGAAGGCATTCGCAGACACGCCCTACACTTGCTGTCGTCAATCCGGAAAATCTTGGTGCCCACCGGCTTGTCAGAATGGATGGCAGAAAGCGTGTATGCAAGCGGATGGAAAGGAAAACGGCAAAGAATCGCGCTGTGGAATCCAGCTTTGGCTGCGAATTATGTCAGGTGTCGCTGTGCCAGGATCGTTGTTTCTTGGAATACCATTCATAAAGTGTGAAAGTAGAAAAAAAAGTGTAAAGTGTAAGAAGTGTAAAGTGTAAGAAGTGTATTTACATGAACCAGTGCATTGTAAACCCTACAATTTGACATTTGCTACCATGGTAGCTCCTGATCAGACTGCACAATACTGATCAGTGGCTACACTGGTTGCATGTACCAAAGTGGAACCTTTTTCATTGCACTGGTTCATTACATATGTGCCATCATTCTACTCGAGCCGATTCGCGTTACACGGATAAAAAAATCTATAAAAAAGTGAGAAAAAATGTAAAAAAAGAAGCATGTGTATATATATTTAGTATGTTGTCTGCAGTGAAGTGTTTTCATATATGAGCAAATCAGATGTATTCTTATTCTATTTGTGAAAAAATTGGATATACGTGATTTATTCCTTGATTCTTGCTATGGAATATGAAGAAACAATCATGAAATGGGCCGACGGAACTTTATTTGGTCTAGACTAACCCATATTTGGTCTCGACAACATGTGCACCAGCCGGCATGTATAGAAAAGAATGGGAATATTGTGAGCTACATGTATAGCCACAACAAAACAAGGCAAAGTAGGTGTATTTTATTATGTTTCAACATTTCAGGCTGACCAACTGCATGGAAAACAACACATTTTGTTCTTATTCTCAAATCAATATAATTTCCTGAAAAAAAATCTTGGTCAACTTGAAATTTTATGCATGATCCCTTTAGAATAGAATGCATGCAACACCAATTTCCTTCCAATTACATATTCAGAGTATCACACAAAGTACACATATCTATTTTTTTCTTATTTCTACACAAAAGTATATGTTTTGAACAACCACTTGAACCGTCTCCATGAGACGGTTCAAATGGGTGGCAATCTACATGTATATACGTTGGTAGAGACATAATAAAAGTATCTAGAAGTTTCCATGCACAAAATGTTTAATCCTTGGAAGGAAATGGGTGTCAAGTTGTGCCACCATGTTTCAGCCAGGTTTATTTTCAGTCAGGTAGAATTCCTCTATTGGCAGGGCACCTGTACAGCCTGCTGGTACTATTGGCTGATAAGCCCAATAGCAGTAGTGCTGTGTTGGGAATAGGGTTAAGAAATGATCGAGTGACAATACTTAATTACTAATTCCTTATCTGGAGAATGGGCCATGATCCATAGTCTGAGCTGGGGCTAAGCTGGTCGCACACATGTTAAATTACGGTCCATTTTCTCAACCGGGAACCCATACAATATTGTATTCGCTTTCAAGCAGCCAAAACAGGTTACATTTTCAAGCATTTCATTAAATTCTTGTATCCAATCATGAATGGCAATTTTGGCGATCAACATAGATCATGAACCACCACAATTACATGGATTTGATTGAAGGCATCTTCTGTCCATTAAACAATGCCACATACAGTCTGCGCGAACCTGCCAACATTTTACAGGACATTCGGTCTGGTAAACTTGAATTTTTTACCAGAGCAGACAAAAATTTACCAGACCAAATATTTTTTATATAAAAAATAAAAATTGATTTTGTGTGATATTCAAGGCCTTTTTAAGTATATCTGTCATATCAGAAAAGCTAGCCAACACCAGAAGCGCATACCAAAGGAAGGTGATTTCATTGAAGCTTAGACGGTTTACCGTCGGACCAGCGTCAATTTTAACAGACATGTCCGATGGACTGACGACTTTCGCGGAGACTGCAGATACATAAGACAAACCAACTTACTGAGCTTTAACTTCCTGCAGTCGTTTCTTGTCGAAGGTGCCGTGTTTAATGGCGGCCTTACACTGCGCGGCGAGCCCCTTGTAGCACTGCTGTTTGGCCTTATTGTGGGCGGAGTTGTCCCAGTCGGGCAGTCGGTCCGCGTAGTCCACCGCCTTCAGGGTGTACTCGATGGCAGCGTCCCACGATTCAGACTCCAGTAGCTGCTTGCCATTCGTGATACACGTAGCCTAAAAAGAAAATGTGAATGGAGTTTGACGTCCAAGCAACAGCTATGGTCATTTAGAGACGGAACCTCGGTTTCAAGTCTCATCTGATATATCGGCGGAATAGAAATACAGTGCTCCAGATAAGGAATTAGTAATTGAGTATTGTCACTCCATCCTTTCTGAAGCAATTGGGTATTTCAAAATTTTAATTGGGTATAATAAAATCACACTACTGTTTACACGTCAACAGACAGCAATTATTGAATAGTTTGCTTCGAAATGTAAACATGTCTTGGCATTTCATTAGAATTGTCTCCTTGGAGACAATTCTAATGAAATACCAAGATGTGATTTCATGGAAGCATATGCTACATTTGTGGTCTGTTTATTGTTTTCTGTAGCATGATAAAGGTACCAGAAATTTGTTATTGCTTTTTGATACTCGCTACTTCTGATTTCAATTGGGTTTTTGGCAATTTTAATTGGGTATTTACGCAAATACGCAGCTTATCTGGAGCTCTGGAAATACAATAAAATGTTCTCATGCCGAGGGCAAGGATTGAAGCCACCGTTGGCATTAAATTCCAGTGCTTTAGACCACAAGCCATCCAAACTCTGATCAGAAATTATTTATCACACATACTCAGTTATTTTCAGTTCTTTATCAGCTGTGGCAGCACTATTTTTCCCCGTTTAAATTTCAAACTGGCATTTCTAAAAGCAGATATTTTGCAAAAAATGTTAAAAACGCTGGGAAAATTCAAAATTTCCTAGCCAAGGAAATGTTGCCAAAATAACATGGAAAACGAGAAACTGCTGACTGTTGGCACACAAACTCCCAACAAACTTCTCAACTGTAACTGACTAACTCGAGTGATGAACACAGTATATGCCTCCTGGCTGTACCAAGATCTGCAGCATAAAAACCCAGTAAATACAGATTTTAACCCTTTTACCCCTAAGTAACTGGAATAGATTTTTATCTGTTCATTTTGAAACCAATTCAACCGTCACAAAATGGTTTTCAGGCAAGTCCATTTAGTTATTTTTGTTCTCAAAAATCACTTTCAAAATGCAGATCATCTGCAACTCTTGTTAGCCATAAATGTGAGAAAGCTATTGTACATGTACGGACGTCCGCCAATGTGGTGACTATCGCGCTGTCCGAAAGCGGGCGCAACAAAAATTATGTATGATTGAAACATCTGACCAAGTTTCCAACCTTAAAGTTATCGATATGCGTCTTCACCCGCCTGTAGCAGAATGCGTCTCGGTTGGACCCCCACTTGGAGTGTGGCAGCGACTTGTAGATGTTGTGGCGGAAATACTCGAGGTTCTCCAACTGTGGAGAGATGTCGGGCACTGGTAGTAGCCGCTCAATGTCCTGCAAGTGGATTTGATTTATTGGTGTTTAACGGTCTATAAATAGCTAAGGTTATTTAAGGCCGGGCCAACAGGTTCGATCCCGCATTCAACCTGCTGCATTAGGGGGGAGGGGGACTATTTACATCGAAATGACAAATACAAATAGTACACTCCTGAAGTCTGGTAAATATAGAATACCAGGCTAGTGTCTTTTGATATCAAGTTTATCAGGCAAGGCTGGAAAACGCGTAGGAATCGCGAGGCTTGCCGAGCGATTCCTCGCGTTTTCCAGCCGAGCCCGATAAACTTGATATCAAAAGACACTTGCCTGGTATTCTATTTATCATGCCATTCGTTCAACGTCAGAAAAACACATTTATTTATTGAGTTTACCTTGATTTTGCGCTCGTTCAGTGCATCCGAATTCAAACTTGTTTACGTAACGTAACGTCGCGTGTTGACGTCATGTGACGTAAACCACCAATGAAATGACGTTGTTCTGACCGGAAGTGCCTGATAAACTTTGCACATGCTCAGAAGTGCATTGACCTGTTATAACTTTGGTTTATCAGGCAGCTGTTATCAGTGCGAGAATGCATTAATGGCATGATAACTGTCTGTATTGCTTCATTGATGGAATGTTGCCGACTAGTGCAGACATACAGGCTGATCTGGATCTACAATCGTCTCAAAATAAACAACACGATAATCCCCATTCAGAGCTCTGGATAAGCTGCATATTTGCATAAATACCCAATTAAAATTGACAAAAACCCAATTGAAATAGGAAGTAGTGAGTATCAAAAAGCAATGAAAAATGTGTGGTATCTTTATCATGCTACAGAAAACAATAAACAGACCACAAATATAGCATATTTTCTTATTTTTCCATAAAAACACATCTTTGTATTTCATTAGAATACTAACAATTCTAATGAAATACCAAGATGTGTTTTCATTTAGAAGCAAACTACAGTGCGACCCTGTTAGTACACGGAAGTCCGGCGACATACAACCTTCCGTGTTGCTTATCCGAACCGTGCTATATCCGTTCTCGCCCAAGACACATCATAATGTCAACAAAAAATACATGTACACTGTACACTGTGACTGCGAATGAACGACGTCGTCAATGCCTATAATATGCCATAAGTTTTCACTGTTATCTTCGCATATAATAAATATATTGAATCCAAGAATTGTTAACGTCATGTTTTATTTATTCATCATGTTCATGTAGAATGTAGATCTAAGCAGGTCCGTGCAATCCATTATTGTAAACGCGTGTAGAAAAAAGTGTAGTAATGATGACGCAATGACCCAATGACCGATATCCTGTTCCATCAGCTGCAACGTCACGTGACAAGCTTGTGCGTTGCAATCTGTGTTTACTCATATGGTGAGCACAGGTGGAAGACTCGGACACCAAAATAAATGCCTATTAAAAAAATCCCATTATCCCACCCACCTGGTATCGTACTGTACATGACGTTAATAATAGAACGAGATCAAGTGGGTGGGGTAATGGATATTTTTGTAATGGTCATTTTCTTTGTGTCACACGTCCGACTATTCCACCTGTGGGTTTGAGTACAGACCTGTATAGACATGTTTTGCCCGACGTGTTATAATATTGCGCCAGTTCATGAGGCTTATCACGTGAGATTTTCGACGAAGATGAATCTGATAATAGTGTACTTTTTCTGTAAATGATATCAAATGTTGACGAATATTAAATTAGTAATTATTACGCATTTGCTCTGAAAATGTTATCAACATTCCGATATATTTGCAGAAAAAAGTCAAATAATTCTCGGTGAAAATCTCAGTTATATAATAAAGTTGATTATCTCATGCACTGGCTCAATTATGACGTAGCGAAACAAGGCCAGTTTTAGTCGTCACGTACACATTTGTGTACATGCGCCGGGGGCGTGGGCAGTGCTGTAACAATTTAGTTAATCTGGGTTGAGTTAATCTGAGCGACTGATACGCGATCTCCGATTGGTCAGCCTTTACACCTAATTAATATTCCACCAATGGTGAGCGCGAACGCATGCCGGAAAAATGAAATCGAGCACATAACAATTAGCACTGCTTTGTTACTGGGACCAATAATTGATCTTATTCCCAGTTTGCTCGGATTAATTTACGAAATGTGCAAACGTGATCAGCTGCACATTCACATCGGTGAGATAAAAGGAGGCTATGCGTCCATAAAACAAAAACAAATCTTCAATTTTGGGTCTAATTTGGGAAAGAATCGCAAATTTAACACGATTTCTGACAATAGTCGGGGTACAAATTTAACACGATTTTGATATACAAATAGGCAAAAAATTTGGGAGCCAAGGCACAACCGTGTACTAACCGAAATCGTGTTATAGTGAAGCGTGTACTAACGGGGTCGCACTGTATTCAATAAGTGCGGTCTGCTGATGTGTAAACAGTAGTGTGATTCTATTTTACACAATTAAACTTTTGAAATACCCAATTGCTTCAGAAATGATGGAGTGACAATACTCAATTACTGATTCCTTATCTGGAGCCCTGTCCATTTATCCCCACTTTCAAGTAACAATAAAGCCAAAAACATACCAGAGGGTTAAACAAGGGGCATCGGGATTCCGGTTAGGATGAAACCCATCAGTAAATTACCCAGCGCTCCAGATAAGCTGCGTATTTGCGTAAATACCCAATTAAAATTGCCAAAAACCCAATTGAAATCAGAAGTAGGGAGTATCAAAAAGCAATGTAAAATTTGTGGTATCTTTATCATGCTACAGAAAACAATAAACATACCAGAAATATAGCATATTTTCTTACTTTTCCATAAAAACACATCTTGGTATTTCATTAGAATTGTCTTCAAGGAGACAATTCTAATGAAATGCCAAGATATGTTTTCACTATTCAATAAGTGCGGTCTGCTGATGTGTAAACAGATGTGTGATACTATTTTACACTTAAAATTTTGAAATACGCAATTACTTCAGAAATGATGGAGTGACAATACTCAATTACTAATTCCTTATCTGGAGCCCTGAATTACCATTCGCATACTCCCAACCACCTGCTCCTACTGTACACCAATGTTATAAATGTACCTGCAGTGCTCCAGATAAGGAATTAGTAATTGAGTAATGTCACTCTATCATTGCAAAAGCAATTGGGTATTTCATAATTTTAAGTGGGTAAAATAAAATCACGCTACTGTTTACACATTAAAAGACAGCTAGCTATTATTGAATAGTTTGCTTCGAAATGAAAAAATATCTTGGCATTTCATTAGAATTGTCTCCTTGGAGACAATTCTAATGAAATACCATGTGTTTTCGTGGAAAATAAGAAAAATATGCTATATTTGTGATCTGTTTGTTTTCTGCAGCATGATAAAGGTACCATAAAATCTTTATTGCTTTTAGATACTCGCTACTTTTAATTGGGTTTTTGACAATTTTAATTGGGTATTTACGCAAATACGCACCTTATCTGGAGCTCTGTACTTGTGACTGGAGAAATGGGGCTTATAGGTTTTTGCGGCCAGTGTTGATCCGCACTAGCCATGTTCCTAAATAAACAAATTGATTCCCAATATCTAGCGACCCGTTAACATGTGAACACACGATGGACGATATACCTGTTTCAAATCGGGCCGGTCTTCAGCGAGAGTTTCAAACAAGTGGACAAGCTGTTCCTGGGTCAGCGCCGACAGTTTCCGCTTATAGCTTGGCTCCGATACGGTCTTTATCGTCTTCTTCCGTTTTGGAGGAGACACAAGCTGGCGAAACGATGAAATAAAATGAAAATTAAACGATTGAATTATGGCGGTGAAAAAACCGAAGAATCGGAAATACATGTTCACCAATATTCGGCCATATATTTTGGTGTTCTAGTGAATATTTCTG
This sequence comes from Conchocele bisecta, assembly GCA_029237695.1. Classification (NCBI taxonomy): domain Eukaryota; kingdom Metazoa; phylum Mollusca; class Bivalvia; order Lucinida; family Thyasiridae; genus Conchocele; species Conchocele bisecta. The sequence continues at coordinate 12,827,129 of CM055270.1, read as the reverse complement.
TTACACAACAATTGTATTTCAAGCAATTACTGTACAAGTGAATAAATAAATTGCCAAACTTATGATGAAAATGAAAACGGCTAATTTTATACAATTTAAGCAAGAGCAGCAAAAAACAAGAGCTGTAGGAGAACAGCATAGCTCGACTACGAGGGTTGTCGATGTACACATAGCTTGACAAAGAAGGTGGCTGCGGCCTGCATAAAAACCTTAACCAAGGTTGACTAAAAACATTAACCAAGGGAAATTAAGTAAGTAATTCAAGGTTAAATGTAGGTCAATGTCAGATATAGGTCAGGGGTTATTGATGTACATCACTAGGAGATAAAGTTTTCCAAGTATGGTTGCTGTAGGCCCAGGAGTATTCCATATACAAGCTTGAGTAAAAACCGTAACCAAGGGGAGATAACTAAGTAATCCAAGGATAAAAGTAGGTCAAGGTCAAATATAGGTCAGGGATTATTGATGTACATCACTAGGAGATGAAGTTGTCCAAGTATGGTTGATGTAGGTCCAGAAGTATTCCATATACAAGCTTGACTATAAACATTAACCAAGTAATTCAAGGTTAAATGTAGGTGAAGGTAAAATAAAGGTCAGGGGTTATTGATGTACATCCCTATGAGAAAAGGTTATCCAAGTATGGTGTCTGTATGCACAATAGTATTCCATCTACAAGCTTGACTAAAAACCTTAACCAAGGTTGAGTAAAAACCTTAACCAAGGGGAATTAAGTAAGTAATTGAAGGTTAAATGTAGGTCAAGGTCAAATATAGGTCAGGGGTTGTTGATGTACATCACTAGGAGATGAAGTTGTCCAAGTATGGTTGGTGTAGGGCCATGAGTATTCCATCTACAAGCTTGACTAAAAACCTTAACCAAAGAGAATTAAGTAAGTAATTCAAGAGGAAATGTAGGTCAAGGTCAAATATAGATCAGGGGTTATTGATGTACATCACTAGGAGATGAAGTTGTCCAAGTATGGAGGGTGTAGGGCCAGTAGTATTCCATATAGAAGGTTGACTAAAAACCTTAACCAAAAGGAATTAAGTTAAGTAATTGAAGAGGAAATGTAGGTCAAGGTCAAATATAGATCAGGGGTTATTGACGTACATACCTATGAGAAAAGGTTGTCGAAGTATGGTGTCTGGATGCACAATAGTATTCAATGTACAAGCTTGAAAAAAAACCTTAACAAAGGTTGACTAAAAACCTTAACCAAGGGGAATTAACTAAGTAATTCAAGAGGAAATGTAGGTCAAGGTCAAATATAGATGAGGGGTTATTGATGTGCATCACTAGGAGATGAAGTTGTCCAAGTATGGTGGGTGCAGGGCCAGTAGTATTCCATATACAAGCTTGACTAAAAACCTTAACCAAGGTGTGTGACAGTGACGCCGACGTGACAACACAAGCTCTACTTATTCTTCGAATAGTCGAGCTAAAAAAGGGTCACAATTTCAACTAAAATTGTGAAAAATAAGCTCTTATTTTTACACAATTTTAGGTAAAAAATTCCTCCGGAAGTATTTGTTTATAATTGTAGGGGGAAAATAATGTACTTGATTGGTGTTCACAAGATTCAGGAAAATATTGTTCTATTTAGACCAAGATAGACAGACATTTCACGAGAGACATTTTCTTCCTGGTGTAGACTAAATCAAACATATTTATATTATTTTGGACAGACATAAAATTAGCAATTTTCAGAAGAAAAAAAACAATAACAAAATGACATAGCTACATGCTGTTAACTGACCTTTGAGGTGCCAGCATCAAAATCGCCCTGCATCGACATGTTGAGTCGTTTCCGTATCTTGTCCGTGAGTATTTTAGGCCCCTGTATCGGAGTGCTGGTGCTGATATCGGACCCAAAGCTGGTATCGAACGTTGTATCAAATGACGAATCTGGCGACATACCTGGGCTTCCTGTTAAGATAAATTCATGCTTGATGTTATTAATTTATAAGTAGAGATCTTTCATCAATGATGATGCAGGACTCCAGATAAGGAATTAGTAATTGAGTATTTTCACTCCATCCTATCTGAAGCAATTGAGTATTTAAATATTTTAATTGGGTAAAATAAAATCACACTCATGTTTACACATCAACAGACAGCAATTATTGAATAGTTTGCTTCAAAATGAAAACATGTCTTGGCATTTCATTAGAATTGTCTCCTTGGAGACAATTCTAATGAAATACCAAGATGTGTTTTCATGGAAAATAAGAACCAGATGGCCGCAGCCTGCATGTCGAGCGGCCGAGGCATTTGATGGTAGGTACATGTATGTGAAAACTTTAAAGCAAATTTTGACAGGAACTTTAACGCAAACTTCTAAGTCATTTGACTTTGACATAGGGGCACAGAGGCCGCATGAGTGGGACACAGAATGAATATATGGATGACGACTAAGGGCTTATTCCAGGAAAAATTATCTGGGGGGGGGGGGGGGGGGGGGGGGGGGGGGGGGGGGGGGGGGGGGGGGGGGGGGGGAGGGGGGGGGGGGGGGGGTCGGTCGGTCCGCACTTTTATTTTTGACTTGTGGGTGGGTGGGTGGGGGGGGGGGGGGGGGGGGGGGGGTGGGGGGGGGGGGGTGTCCCGACAAAAAATTAATTCCAGTTGGTTGTGGGGTCGGAAGCTATATTGTTATATTGTTATTGTTGGTAGAGGGGTATTCAATTTACTTGATTCTGTTTGGGTGGGGGGGGGGGGGGGGTGCACTCATATAATTAATTCAATGCTGTGGGTGTTCGCGTTGATTAGAATATTAGATTTTCGCTGCCTCACGTTTCTATTTCGTGTTATTCACAATGCATCATGCTTTGTAAAACGCTCATGTCGATTGGCCAACAAAATGACACTTCCAAAGTAGCGTCCAGTGAAAACTGCCGATAGATAATTACGTCCGGAAGCTGCAATTCGTACCAAGCGTTGTTCGTTCGCTTCCATTTCGCCACCGACGAATAAGACAAACACTTTCGGTGCACCCGCATTTTCATGCGTCGTTCACAATCTTTTTGACAAATTATTACATACGCAAGGATGCGTTTCGGCAGAACACGACAGCATCACATGTACATACCAGTGGCGGATTCAGGGGGGGGGGGGGCCCTTCGGAAATCCAAATTTTTTTTTTTAAATGAAATATTGAGCGTAGAATGCAGGAAATGGCTTCCTCAATTCAAAAATTTTCCGGGGTGGCATGCCCCCGGACCCCCCTATCTGCCGCACACCGCGTTAACCCACGGCGCATCACCGTGCCAGTATACAGGTAATACTGACAGTGAGGAGAGCATTTATGGCCGAATTACTGGCGATTTGTTCCCCCCCCCCCTCGTGACCCACCGAGTTAACACACGGCGCGTCACACTGCCAGCTTACAGGTCATACGGTTTGCGAGTGCAATTTTGTACTTTGAAAACGTAAAATGTAAAACCGAAGGAATGCAATTTAACATTACAGATTTAATTTCGTCCCGTCGACAGGCGAAGGTACGTTACAAAGGACCGAATATTTTGAGGAATAATGTACGTTCCTTCACGACGAGGAAACATAATTTAAGTAATCGACGGAAATCGAGCGACCATACATATTTAAAATGACATAACGGCGGGAAAAGGTAAACGGCCTACGTGACAATTGACATTTTCTTCCAAGATTTTTGTGTTGTAATCGATCGCATTTCCCATCCACCATATGGAACCCGATACCAACAACACAAATATTCATGTTTCGAATTTCTGTTTGAAACCGTGACACCGATCTGTTGAATCACATCCATTCAAAAACTAATACTTAAAACACACCCAACACACATTTCACGGAAATTGAGAGGATTCTCATCTGCTACCAAACCTTTTTATTAAGGAATAAAACAAATATAAAAGCAACAATATTTAGTCTTAGTAGACGATTCTAGTGTGCTGCCAATAGTTTTAGTAAGAAATTAAAAATATGAAAAAAATATCTTCTAAATTTCCTGCAAGAACATGTTTTGACAAAAGTTGAGAATCATCTTAGGAGACGATTCTCATATGCACAGTGCAGTAAAAACATGTTTTGTTAAGACTATGTCGCGTTTTCGTTTGGAGCTCTTGAGACCACGACCATTTTCGCAATCTCGAGCCATGCGTAAGATCGCGAAAACGCGAGATTGTAGCATGTCCCAAACACGACATGTACACATCGAGACGATTCTCATCTGCTACCAAACATGTTTTATAGAGGAATAAAACGAATATAAAAGCATCAATATTTCTTCTATCAATATATCTCTTGGGAGACGATTCTCGAGTGCTGTCAAAATATGTTATCAAGAAATTAAAAACATGAAAACTAATCTAAAAATAAATCCTACAAAAACATATTTTGACCAAACTGGAAAATCGTCTAAGGAGACGATTCTCATATGCAGCAGCACTGTCAAACCTAATGTCAAACCATGTTTTGTGGAGAATATGTTGCATTTTGAATTGTTTCACTTCGCGTTTTCCGATCTCGACCTGTGCCAAGATCGAGAAAACGCGAAATTGTAACACGTACAAATCGTCTAAGACACCGATTACGTGTCGCAAATGTGCTAGTTTGGGATGGGCGGTATATTTGTTTTATGTTACAATCTCGCGTTTTTTTTGCGATCTCGCCTTCCGCTTTTGGAAATACGATTTGCCCATGCATGTGCAATATATCATATTACGTGTTGGACTTGCGTTCTACGTACGTACATGCATATAAAGTATGCTAGTTCAAAGTGGGTTCTACGTACGTACGTACGTTCGTGCATGTACATGTAATGTATGCGCAAAACTCAATTTCAACTCTACACACACATAATGACATGAACAAATGTATTTCCAAAAGCGGAGGCGACATCATGAAAAGGCTGAGGCGAAAATGCGGCATCGCGGTCTCGAAAACTCGAGATAGTCAGGCGAAAACGCGAAAAATTAATAAAATAGAACCTCAAGTTTTCGCCTCGCGATTTGGTCTTCGCGATCTTGTGTATATATATATGTCGACGATGCGATGCAGTAACCAATAACACGTATCGAAATATGTTGGGTTTTCTTTTGCTCTTTTGGCAGGCAGCACATTAGAATCGTCTCTTAAGACGATTATCATGTTTTGTCAAATTATGTTTTTGTTGTCAAGAAATATAAATGTTTGTCCACATTTGTTCTATTAATTAATAAAAACATGTTTTTGCAGCACATGAGAATCGTCTTTTAAGACAATGTTTACGTGTCCTATACCTCGCGATTTCGAGCTTTGGAGACGAAAACGCGAAATTCTATCATGTTCAATCTCGCGTTTTGCAACCTTGCCGTGCGTGTTTTTGCTTCGCCATCTTTCATGCGTGTTGGAATTGCATTCTACATGCAGGAGCAAAACGAATCCGAATGTTCTGTCTGTAATGCAGTGATAGTCGCCCCAAGTTAGACAGAACATTTGGGTTAGAGCAAAACTTATTTTCAAAAGTGGAAGGCGAGATCGCGAGACGATTCTCATTATTTTAGAAAACGATTCTTATTTTGTTTTATTGTTGATAAATGTGTTTCGAGTATGCTGTACCCCCTGCGTACGGGCCTGTCGTAACCTGTGTCGGCTGTCGGATTATTTTGAGTGGCTGACGGGGACGAGTTGGTCGAAGGGCGAAACGGAGGCCGGTCATTAAATTACCGAATACTAACGGGACCGATACGATTTCTAATTACTTCTAATAATGACACTTTCCATTTACTGATCTGTTGGCAATGGATGCTTATGACCGTATTTACATGTACAGTTCAGGCCCGTAGCCAGACCTGTTTGAAGGGGGGGGGGGGGGGGGGGGGGGGAGGAGGTGTCGTTTCGAAAGCCCAAGGGCCCTGAGGTATCTAGGGGGGTATTCCAATAGGCTCCAGAAGCATAGGGTCAAAATGGCCCATCAAGACTAAAATTTAAGTGTAAAATACAAATTTAGTTTATACAGTCAAACCTCTCTAATCTGCACACAGAGAAATGTTAGTTGTGCTCAATTGTGATACATTTTATTGCTATTTACATTCAATGATAATATATGTCCATAACCGCCGAACAACACGTGTAAGAAGTGGTCATGTTTTACAGTGGAATCTCTCTTAACAGGACACCATGGGGAGGACCTCCCAGGGTGCCTGGTTTAGAGAGGTTCCACTGTAGAAATTTTGACAACTGGCCATGTGCTACAAATTCCAAGTCAAAATCAAATTGTCAGGGTCAAAATGCCCCAAAGGGTCAGTGAAAACAGTGCAACAGAAAAAAAACTCACCTAGAAGAGATATCTCTGATGTATTCAGCAGTGAAGATCGCCGCCGTGGACTACTCCGCAATGTCCGCAGTCGGATAACATGCTCATCCATTGATGTGAATGACTGGCTCAAACCAAAGTCTGTAAATAGAGAATGAAGTTTAATGATAGAGGATTTTAGATCAGTGATGATTTAATATGATACTATTAACCCTATCTTAATTTTAATTTTTTGACGTCTTCTGTTTATTTTCTATTTTCCATTTTTATCATTCTTAGGAAATCAGTGATCAAGTTTAATAATAGAGGTTCTTATATCAGTGATGATTTAATATATTTATCAATCATGTTTAGTGATTTCATAAGAAATGAGGAAATGCCCAAAAAACATTATGAACATACAGATGATGACATGAAGCAAGTCCATGTATTCAATAAATGGTAGAATGATTAGAAAATGTATAAATACAAATAAAATAACTTCTGCGATTGAAAATGAAAGTAGTTTTTTCTTCTGCCAGGTTTTCCAAGAAAATAAATCTAGTTTGAAATTTAGTTCAGATATCAGGTTACAAAATTGGCCAGTGTCAAAACTGGAGGTTGGCGTCTAGTTGCGAACAACTAACTCTGCAAAACTCCTATATTGACAATACCAGCAGCTACGGTGCCATTCATATCCATTTGAATTGATTCGCTACTCAGTGACTATGTAGGGAATCATAACTGCTACAGATGGTTAACTTGAAGGTACATGCCCACTCAGTAGGCACAAATGTTCTTTACATCAGAGATATTGTCTGGCAAAACAAACATTCATTCACCATTACCCCACATAATGATTGACAATATTATACATTTTACATCAGAAGTAAATTTCCACACTGATATCAGGGGCATTAACCGTGTTTCCTTAAAGTGTTAACGGATATTACTATTTATTCTCTGTATGTATCATGTTTATTTTTCGATTTTTTTCTGGCGACGCATTTAATTAGTATAAATAATTAAACAAGAGGGCCATGATGGTCCTAATTTGCTCACCTGACTCCATGAACACCAGAGGAGAATGTGACATTGAGTTCATGTGTTTTAACAAAATTGAGCTATTTTTAGAAGGTGGTTATCTTGGATTAAGCGAGGACTCTTTTTACCAAATCCGAAAATGCTTCACCCAAGGATCTCAACTTACTATGAAGTTTGGCCAGCATCGGCCATGTGGTTCCTGAGAAAAAGACGTTCAAAATCTCGAATAAATGGACCTTTTGGCGGCCATCATGGATGACATAATCATCTGATTCCGACAAATATTGCACCAGAGCAATCGTCTCATTGATACCTTCAATTTGATATATGACATGAGCATATTCGGTCAAAAATAAAATTTGACCCTACGGGCCATGCCCATTTTTGACACCGGGGTCACCGTTTTAACACCTTTGAAAGAGCATTCTACATCGATCATTCGTACCAAGTTTCGTCTAAATCCGGCTGGTGGTTCATGAGATTTTTTAAGAATTTCTGCTATTTTTAGACGGCGGCCATCTTGGATTAGCGACGACCTCCGTTTAAATAACAACTGAAAAGGCTTCACCCATGGACCATATCTGAAGTTTGGCCACCATGGGCCAAGTGGTTTGTGTGACGAAGAATTTTGAAATCTCTAATAAAACAACGACCTTTTGACCTTTCGGTGTACGCTATACTACACTAATAGCGTACACTTTCGCTTACAATAATTGATCCCGGATATGGAATTAACACCCTTATCGCATCGCCGTGTTTCACCGATATTGATTTAGAATATTTTCCTTAAATGTAGAAAATTGACAAAAATTTCAGAGCTCATGCGGATGTGTATGTAATGCATAAAAAAACAAATGCTAAGCCTTACTGGATTCTTCCTGTTTCTATACAGCTCCTTCCCTTCTCCACATACAAAATATGTTGAGTGTTATACATTTTCCATAACACCATTTACTACAATTACATTTGAAATATTTAAAGGAGAATATATTAAAACACTGTTTACCACCCATTTCAGTTGGGCTCGCAGCTCAGTACTTTGATTAATGTGTAGCGATATAGTGCAACCTCTTTCCTATAAATTGGAAAACGTGCAGCTACTGCTAGACCAGTGTAGCTCCAGGATCAAATAGCATACTCTGGTAGCCCGATAATTATCTATATTGATTGTTAGAAGCACGACATACTGTCATTTCGGCTAATTCAGCGCATCGGCTAATGCACAATTCACATCAAATTTAGCCTTGCGTGTGTCATAATAAAAGATGTGGATTTCGGAATAAAACGCTGATTAATTTCTACACTGTGGCACAATTTTATCACATTCCAATAGTTTGGTAAAATGTTACTCCGAATATAGTCAAAATGTGTAAAATCCTTTGATCCTGCTGATGGAAAAGCAGTCATATTTAGTAAATTAACTGTTCCAACTAAGAAACTAACCCGTCATGTCATCGTTGGATAGTTCTGCATCAAGTTTAATACCAATTTTGCTATGCTGGTCCAGTATGTTGTTCACCCTTTTGTTTACGGTACCAGATGCGCAGCATTAGCAGAAAAAAATGTTACGTTGCAAACACGCATGTGATGTCATACATCACACATTTTACGTCACTAAATGACGTCAGAACGTTGACATTTTACCTGCACATGCGTCTTTGAACTGCGTTGAATATTCAGGAAATTTTTACTCAATATGGGGACGTTAATGAACCTTAAATTTGTTTGGAAATCCTTTTGTGCGCAGTATTAGCCGACACCATTGTATGTGCCACCGAATGAGAAAATGCACATTTAATAGTGTCATTTTGGATAATTCTGCGCATTGGCTAATGCGTAATTCACGTCAAATTTAGCCTCGCGTACGTCATAATAAAATATTTGGATTTCTGAATAAACAAGCTGACTATTTTGCTAAACTGTGGCACACTTTTATCACATTCTGATAGTGTGGTAAAAAGTTATTCCGAATATAATCAAATGTGTAAAATTCTCAGACCCTGCTGATGGAATAGCTTTCTTATTTACGAAATTAACCTGTCATGATGTCACTGGATAGTTATGCTTCAAGTCCAATACCAATTTTGCTATGCTGATCCAGTATGCCGTTTGCCATTTTGTTTACACTACCAGATGCGCAGCATTAGCAGAAACAAATATAACATTGCAAACACACATGTGATGTCATACATCACACAATTTACGTCACTTACTGACGTCAGAACGTCATGACATTTTACCGGCACAGACGTCTTTGAACTGCGTTGAATATTCAGGAAATTTTGACTGAATATGAATATGCGGATGTTAATGACATATAAATTTGTTTGGAAAGTCTTAGGTGCGCAGAATTAGCCGACGCCATTGTATCATACGATCCTCTAATTTCCTTCGATAGCCGCACAGATTCGCGGCCATTTTTATTTTCTAATTCTATCGCGAGATTTACGGGTTACATCACTTCCATTACCGAAGCCAGATGAAAGGTCACAACTGCCAAGTTAGAAAAATGTGATTTAAACAGGACTAATACATTACCAAACACAACACACCTAAATTTTGTGTTTTCCACTAATCCCATTAACCCCCTCCATTAAAATCCGGATTTCAATAGGAAAACTTACACATAAATGAGTCGGCTTGAACCCGTATGTTGTTTACATGTTTATCAATGGAGGTCACGTAATATTTGTAGGTAGAAAGGAACTAATAATGTAGGAATATGGATTTTCATTCAGTCGCCACCTTATCCTATTTTTTTTTAAACTGTCACTTGTATGTTAATCCACATCAGTTCAATGACTCCATTTATCAGCAGATATATGCAATCTTGTCTCTTTTTTTTGGGGTTATTCCCATTGTGGACGAGTACCACATGCAGAAGGGATTGAAATGTCTTGCTCCAAAAATAGACATTACCACTTTAAAAAAGTATTAAAACCAACAAGTTTAAACTTCATTTTGTAATTTGTTTAATCTAGCAAATTATATGTTCCAAGTTGGCAATCGTTTGTCTTTTAAGTTGGAAACAATATGTATCGTGACCCCTGAAAGCAATGGTACATATTGCGGACACAATTTGTGGTGTTTTCCAACCGAGCACCTGCACCGGAAGTGCGTGCGACGTCACAGGTCTCGACCTTTGTCACCATTTGCAGACATGCGTGTTTACATGTAAACATTGGCGCTTTTCCATGCTTTTGAAGCCAGTAAACGTGAAATACAAACAGAACATTGGTTTTTATTTGCAGGTAAATAATTTTTATATGTTTCAACTACATTATTTAATATGCACGTTGTTTAAGAAACTTAGAATCTCGAATTATGGGCAGTCCAGGATACATGTGTGATTAAATGGCGAACAATGCAGCCCCAGATTAGACTGGTCAGATTCGCATGCTGAACAGGGACTACGCTGGGCTTTGGAAAGGATGCCAGGTACAATTTCTCAGGAGACGGCACATCATTCTGCAGAGGACACCTACGAGTGGAATCGGAACTGGCTACGGACAGTAGGAGAGTAGATTGCACTTACTGTTCGCAACTAACTTACCCCAATATTTTAGTGTGAAATGGAAACCGTATTCCACAATGTTGACTGCAGTGTAGCGGTACAGAGCAACATATTTCCTATAAAGGGTGGTCTATGCAAAGCCAAACTTTCAAAGGACAAAAGGTTTGGATTTTTTTGGGCAAATAAAAATCACGAAATACAATTACAAAAGCATGCACACATAAAAAGGTAGAACAAAAAGTCAGAACCAATTAATAATTTAATCAACTTGTGTATACCAATGTTACTCGACTCTTCCGACATGCCCGCCAGCCTCAGTGCCCTCAGCGGAGAACGTCGAGTCCGCACTCCGATTTGCGCCATTTTCTTGGCGTTTTTTTGGTGTCGATGGTTAGGAAGAAAACGTTAAAATATGCATGTTTAATTTATTATAAATTGCTTTTACTATATTGCATTACAAAGAATATGCATATTCGAATTGAATTCCACTGATTCAATTAATGATAAAAGGGATTTAATGCATTTTAAAACTTTTCTTGAAACTTTTCTTTTCTTCGATTGTTGATTTCTCGAGTTTAGCGCTTGTTTGACTGGTTCCCGGCCTTCAGTATCCACGTTCAATACACTAATTAAAACTACGAGCGAACGAGAACCAGCAATCGGGCGCGCTTGGGGTCTGGAGTGATTTGATTGGTTGTCAGTACGTGTTACCAGCTGAGGGTCTCACTAAAAAGCGACAAGAAGCGACAAGAACATTATTTTTATGTATTTTATAACAAATATTACAATAATAAAGATAACAATTGTAATATAAATATTGTGTTAGATAGAAAATGTGTCAGAAACTCGATTGATGCATACATTTTACTTAGAAAAAGCGTCAAGAAGTTATGCTATGCTGTATACAGATAAAGCGTCCATGCAATTACCATTTAGTTTGTTTTTACTTTCTGCATTGTAATTTAATTCCTGTGCCTTTGGGGAGCTTAAATCCGGAGTTTCGGAGTCACTGGTGTCGTCGATGACCAACTCGCCTAATGGCAAACTCGTCCACCATTCACTCTTAAACATAACTTTAGCAGACACATGGTCGACAATATTTTGCCTTTTGCTTTTTGTCTATATACTGGTATACCATCGGCTTCGAGTCTTATCACCCGTGAGTACTAAAAATGAAAGCCTTAGTGAAGCATGCATGCACTGTGTATAGGGTCCTGTGGCCCGTTACACTAATCTTCGTATGTACAAACAAGTTCGTAAGTGCAAAACTAACATGTAAACACAATTCGGATTAGCGGCCAATTTCGGAATTCTTTGGTGGATTTGTTCAGATTTAATGACCTTACATGCAACATTTTCTTCGTACGAAGTTTAGTGAAATGGACGCCTGGATATTTGAGGCCTGGGTCTCTATAAAAAGTCCAAAGACTGTCAGTCTGTATGTGAGAATGGAAATGTTTCAAGGTCAATGTCATGTTAGTGGCGGCATGTGTGTGTTCCAAATGCTTACATGTATATTAAAGTTATATGATGATGAAGAAACTTGTACAAACGTTTTGACGCAAAAAATGGCTAAGGCATCACGGCCAGTACGGTTGGAAATAGCTAAAATTGACTGCTTTTCTGAGGGCGACGGGTGATTTATAAAAAGCACTGCCTCTCACAATCAGTTAAGGAGGCTCTTGCGACACATATTGAAAAATACTCGCAAATGAAGTACTCCCAAAGTCAAGAAATATTCATAAACCTATTTTTCTAGACACACTGGTGTAACTTGCAGGGTCGGTAGTGAAGTATATAGAAAATCGTCCATCCCCCTTTTTAAAGCTAGGTGCCTACTGTCCCGTGAGACCTAAGTGTTTCCGCGAAAATGTGAAGGTAAAAAAAGGTCAATGCCATGTTAATGGCTGTACGAGTATATGTTCCAAACGCTCACGTATCAATTAAATGTCAAAATATTGAAATAATCCGTAAAGAAATATTAAAGTTATATCATGATGAATAAACTTTTACAAACGTTTCAGATTTGTTGATGCAGACGACGACGACTGAAAAAAGCGGCGACTATATGTAGTCGCGCCTTCTTCTAAAGCAGGCATGACACAAAACGATTCAAACCCTTGTCTGTTATTAGACCTAGAATTACTAAGTTATTTAAGCGACAGTACCATATATAGCCAACATAGCCAGTGACGTATATATATTGGTGAGTCTTTGGCATTAGTAATGCCCATCTCGTATGTAGTTTGTAGCACAGCTCTGTTGTAAGACGATCTGTATCGTCTATCTCTCAATTTTAACTTGGAATCACACTAAATTGGTACGTTCGCGAAATTTGGGCCAAAATTCGCCGGGAGCGACAGTTATTCGTTACAATTGAGAAATCTTTTTAAATCATTTTGTCATCAGACGTCAAGCGAACAAACTGCGAATAAATTGCGACATTCGCACGGCATTCGTGCGAATGTCGTCAGATTTTCATTTTTGTCTCCAATCAATCACAATTTAGTTTCATAGGTCGCCAACCCCTCACAAAGTTGTCTCACATTTCTCGCACTTTCTGACTTACGGAAACTAAATTGAGAAGAGTTCGAGACAGGTTCGAGACACCCACGACGACCCTGTGACTATTTTGAGAGAAAATTTGTCGCGCGAATTTTGTTAACATGTTCAAAATTCCAGCTACATGAGAGCGAGGCCATGCGAGTCACGCGAGGAAATTGAGAACCCCGTTTCGAGACATTTTGGAAACTCCCTCGCGAATGTCTTTCGCAATTTGTCGCCAACAGTCGCAACCCAGTGAGATACTAGCTTAGTTTTAGAACCACTTTGTCATGGCATGCGCCTTTTTCAACAACCAACATACCGGTCTCTTCATACCGGTCTCTTAACGCAATCCCCTCGCAATCACACCATTTGTTTAGCATGTTGTATCTATAGACATTTTATAAGATCAACGTCCACTCTATCCTTCCTGATGCCAGCAAGGAACAGAGAAGGGCAGTACTTATTGTTGTCTAAAACTTCTGAATAGCACTCTTTGGGTAAGACTTTAAACTGACAGACTGATATCTGCAAGTTCCCTGCTCTCTCTTGCAATTGAAATAAGTTTATACCATTTTCAATAGCAATTGTGCAGATGACGCTAATATGACACTGTTACATGTACTTCTCTTTTCGGCTACAACCAAACATGGTATGCATGCACGTAACTAATTAGTCTGTGTCAGAATCAAGGTGAATGATCACGTGGTTACAACAACAACAACGTCGCCCACTCCAAAGTAAGTATTATTTGATATTTTCCTTAATATGCAACGGATTTTTATGAAATATGGCTCAGCAAACGCGTCTTCATGAGCTGCATTTGGTGGTTCGACACAAACTTATTTCGTATTTGCGAAGAATCGATTTCGACAGAAGTTTGGGCGAACATACAAAGACCACCAAATGCAGATTAACAAGACGCGTTTGATGCGACATATTTCATCAACATCAGTTACGTAATAAGGACAATATAAAAGAACACGTTCTTTGAATCCGATGAATTCTGGAAGTTTCAGTACTTGTTGTTGTTAGTACCACGTGATCATACACCTTGAGAATGTGAACCTGCTGAAATGTTTGCTACAGTCTTCGGAAATGTGTTGTTATGATAAAGTATGGTACATTGTACAAACAACAAATTGGTACCATGTTTTTCGGTCACACGTGTGCCGGCCATCTTGAATTTCAAAAAGGACGCCATTCAAGATACATAATCCTCTTTTTGTCAAAATAATAAACATATGTTGACCACATTTTACTCAAATTATTTATGGGATATATTAAAAAAAATGAAATACTATAACATTTCTGTTCATGATCAATAACAAATATGTCTGCCATTTTAAAATTCAAAATGGCCGTCATAACAATACATTTTGTGTTATTTTCAATTGAACACGCGCAAATTCGTTGGTAAAATTGATTATTATCTACAGAATCATGCAGTAAATGGAATTTTTCATTGCAACCTGTATCACTATGTCACGTAACGAAATTAGATACAGATTTGTATTTCAAAATAGCCACAGTTTTAATCAAACAATTGTATTAGCAAGAGAATAACAACGGTTTTGACTACACATGTGGCTGGTTATGTATGATATTGATTGCACAAATATATTAGCCACATTTGTATACAATAACATTTATCTGTCATTTGAAAACCTGCATTTTAAATAAGCAATATCATTATTTATGAGTACAGGCAGAACACGATGGAATATATGTGTTTGACTATGCAATATTGACATTGACATTGTATTTAACCATGACAGCCAGGACTCTCCACATGACACATCATAAGTATGACATATTCCTATAGCCTACATATATTGCACACGGATATTTATGTTCTTGTGTATGACCTTTAAATCTATTGAGTTTTATTGTAAATGACTGTCTTAATTATAACAGGGAATGTCTGATTGCTGGCAATCTTACAGGTAAAGCACTGACATACGTCCCCCACTACCTCATATTTGATTAACTATAAAATGCGTAGGGCATTCTTTACAAAAATACAACGTTTTCTCTTGATATTTAGAGTTAATGACATGTCCGGCTGATATACATTTTCACATCAAATCACTTTTACAAAATCTAGAATGATGATTGTAACGAAAATCTTCATTATTCTGTATAATTCGCTTTGAAGATTCACACCCACTCAGTAGGCACAAACTGGTCTTTATAGGAATTAAATAAGTGTGTAATTGTTTCACTAGTCCACTAGTTCTCAGGGAGGGGTCTACGACGTAGCTGCTTTTGTTTCTAGATTAACATTCAATAGCTTAACATGGGTTAATTTATCTCTTCGGTTGCCATAAGTATCTGACACTACATAAAAACTGCCAATGTAATTCCTCAATTTGAAGCAAATCAATATAGACAAATGCCCAGCTTCCAAATTCTAAATGAGTAAAAGACGCATAACACACAAATCTTTTTCAATGTGGAGTGTATCACATATGTGTCAATGACCAATAATCTGGATTAAACCGAATCAAAACGTATTTAGTTTATATGCACAAAGGGTGTCCTGAAAATACATGTATACATCTAATTTCGATGGTCGTCAGATACCTTTTTGGCTCTCTAGATACGTTTTTGGCTCTCTAGATACTTGGAAGATACCCATTGTAAATGTAGTAGGATTAGTACTAATCCTATTCTAGAGTGTTATGGGTTTGGAGCTAAGTGACTAGGATGGCGAGCACCTGGCACCAGATCAGATTATTCTAATTTCAGGATTTAATATACAATTATTTTCCTGTAAATGATCAGTTCTGATTTTGATCCATTTACCCCAGCCTTCAATGACCTAGCTTAACTGTTGACAGGCCGCAAACACTATTTACATAACTGAAAATTCTGCCAATGTACTAAATGTTTAAGAACATCGAAGAGCTTATCATGCTTATTATTCACCAAATACAGCAGTTATGAACATGTTAAATATTTGCCATAGAAGGTCATATTAGGTACATTATATATGTTTTCTGTCATGTTCACTATGATACTGTGACTGCAATAAAAAACACGAGGGAATTTATAAAATGGTGATTTTTTTTGGACCATATTGGATTTCTCACTTGTTTATTGATTTAAATCACCCAATGGTTATCTTAGTTATATTATTAAAGGCATGTAATTCAAGTTTCATGCATGAACTCAACGAGACTACGTATGCAATGATGAGTTAAGCACTACTCATTGTTGGCTTTTATGACACAATAATCAAGTGTAATGGTGTTGAAAAATTAGTTCTATGTCACAGTAGTGAACAATGTTATATAAAAATATATTTTGGATTGGGTGGCCATTTTGACAAATAATTAACAAATATAAACACAAGTTTAACAACATTATCTAGCAAACGCCACACCTATGGAGCATTATTAACAATAATAGTGGCCATTTTGAATTCAGATAGTGATGGAAAAAAATGGTACCAATTTGTGTTTTTTTGTTTTACTGCGTCTCAGAAAGAAAATAAACACAAAATTCAAGACTATAGAAAATATTTCAACAAATGCATATTTTTTTCACATTCTGACACTGACTAAATTATGTACTTGTACTGTCTGCGGTTAATTATGTTTTATGTGTATTACATGTATTTGTTTTGCATGAAGCCACCTTGCAATGAGTTGGAGGATGGAAGGTTATTTTTATCCACCATTGACTCCATCCTGTAAGGTACATGCCCACCCAGTAGGCAAAAAATGTTCTTTATAGGAATTAATTAAGTGTATAATTGTGTCACTATTCCACCAGTTCTAAAAATTACGAGTACCCGCTATACAGATATAATCATTTAGTAATATTTAGTTTACTGATAGTGACTCGCCGTGGTATCAGGGTATTTTCATCTTGAAATGAGGCAAGCTATTTTTTAATTATTTATACAGATTATAAAGTTTGATCATTGCACATCAAACAAATACATACAGAGAATATATAGTAATGTCCGTTAAAGGTACATGCCCACTCAGTAGGCACAGAATGTTCTTTATAGGAATTAAATAAGTGTATACTTGTTTCACTATTCCACCAGTTATAAAGATTACGAGTCGCCGCTATACAGGTATAATCATTTAGTAATATTTGTTTTACTGATAGTGACGCGCGTTGGTATCAGGCTATTTTCATATGCAAACACGACATGGTATTTTTTAATTATTTATGCTAATTACATGCGTCACCTGAAAAAAATATATTTTCGACAGATTATAAAGTATGATCATTGCACATCAAAAAAATAAACAATGAGTATAAATAGTAATGTCCGATAACATTTTAATGAAACACGGTTATCGCCCCTGATATCATTTAAGTCCATAATGTATAATAATGCCAATCAATACGTGGGGTAATGCTGAATAAATGTTTATTTTGCCAGAAAATGTCTCAGATGATGTCTCTGATAGAAAAAACATTTTGAGCCTACTGAGTGGGCAATGCACCTTTAACATTTTAAGGAAACACGGTTATCGCCCCTGATATCAGTGTTGAAATTTACGTCTGATATAAAATGTATAATACTATCAATCAATACGCGTTGGTTTATGAGAAAACGTATCTTATTGAATTTTCAACCAGCTAGAGATTTTTTCATAAGGTACATATTCCCATGAATTGTCCAGTGTATGCACGTGATAAAAAGTACTTTATGGAATTTTCAAATTGAAGCCACCATAGGCTGGTTTTGAGATTTTTTCCATCAGGTAGCTTTTCCCATGAATTACACAGTGACAGTTCATGTGAAAACGTACCTTATTGAATTTCAAATTGAAACCAGCATATCTAGACCGGTTTTGAGATTTTTTCCATAAGGTACCTTTTCCCATGAATTACCCAGTGACAGTTCATGAGAAAACGTACCTTATTGAATTTCAAATTGAAATCAGCATAGCTAGACTGGTTTTGAGATTTTTTCCATAATGTACCTTTTCCCATGAATTACCCAGTGACAGGTCATGAGTAAACGTACCTTATTGAATTTCAAATTGAAACCAGCATATCTAGACTGGTTTTGAGATTTTTTCCATAAGGTACCTTTTCCCATGTATTACCCAGTGACAGTTCATGAGAAAACGTACCTTATTGAATTTCAAATTGAAACCAGCATAGCTAGACTGGTTTTGAGATTTTTTCCATAAGGTACCTTTTCCCATGAATTACCCAGTGAAAGTTCATGAGAAAACATACCTTATTGAATTTCAAATTTAAACCAGCATAGCTACACTGGTTTTGATATTTTTTCCATAAGGTACCTTTTCCTATGAATTACCCAGTGACGGTTCATGAGAAAACGTACCTTATTTAATTTCAAATTGAAACCAGCATACCTAGACTGGTTTTGATATTTGTTCCATAAGGTACCCTTTCCCATGAATTACCCAGTGACGGTTCATAAGAAAACATACCTTATTGAATTTCAAATTGAATCCAGCATAGCTAGACTGGTTTTGCGATTTTTTCCATAAGGTACATTTTCCCATGAATTACCCATTGTCGGTTAATGAGAAAACGTACCTTATTGAATTTCAAATTGAAACTAGCATAGCCAGTTCATGAGAAAACGTACCTTATATAATTTTCAAATTGAAACCAGCATAGCCGGTTCATGAGAAAACGTACCTTATGGAATTTTCAAATTGAAACCAGCATAGCTAGACTGGTTTTGAGATTTTTTCCATAAGGTACCTTTTCCCATGAATTACCCAGTGACGGTTCATGAGAAAACGTACCTTATTGAATTTCAAATTGAAACCAGAATAGTTAGACTGGTTTTGATATTGTTTCCATAAGGTACCTTTTCCTATGAATTACAGTGTCGGGTCATGAGAAAACGTACCTTACTTAATTTAAAATTGAAACCAGCATAGCTAGGCTGTTTGAGATTTTTTCCATAAGGTACCCTTTCCCATGAATTACCCAGTGTCGATTCATGAGAAAACGTACCTTATTTAATTTTCAAATTGAAACCAGCTGGTCTCTTGAGAATTTTTTCCATAAATAAAATATGTAATCTGGCTATTTTTTTTACAAGAAAATGTACATTATGAAATTTTAAAATCTAAATCTAAACCTAGAAATTTAAGTTACATAAGGTACCTTTTCCCTGATTGGTGGAGCCCGAGTAGATCTCAAGTTTTAACAAATCAGACTCATCGAGTTATGGGTATTAAGGAAGAAGTCAAACAAAAATCACAAGTACAGTAGCAGTCATTCTGAATCCATGATTGTAAAGCTTTCTAAGCATCTATGCAAATCACATACCCAAAATATGATAGGTTCAGGCTCAAGCAATCCAGATGTTAGATGTTTCGTTCGAAATGTGGAGTATCTAAAAATGGAGCTACAGTGTTTATTGTAAAGATATACATGTACAACAAAATGATCAAACAGAGACACAGACTTGACATTCGTAGTAATGAATCAACCAAACTAGTGTAAATTTTGAATTTTGTCACCAAACATTGAAACACCTGGTTCTTATGCATTTTCACACGAATATGTTATAGTTATAATTATAATTATTACCGAACTTGGCAAATCAAGAGTAACTTCCCTTAGAACTACTTCCGGGGCATCACCAACATCAGAATTGGCAGTTTGTAGATTTGACATCATGTTACTTAGACTTACAGTGATTATAACAAGGAGAAACTAACTAACACACAAATTCCGCCAATTCTAAGGCCAAGGATACACCAGAAGTTGTTATAATGGGAGTAAACGGTGATGTCCCAGGGTTGGTAAACTTTTTGTTAGACTAGCTTATTTTGTAGACTACAATAATGCTACTGCAGCGACCAAATGGCAAACAGCATAGGTCCTGATCATACAGACAATGGGCACGCTGATCTGGGACAACGCTAATAGCAAGTTCATTTTGTCAGCCGATGGGGCCAATATGGCCTCCATCTGCCCCTTACAGCCATTCATGCTCCACCTTTGAAAAAACTGACACAAGGCTGACAAAACCGAACATGCGACACATGTAAACAGGACCTACACTGTTCACCATAATATCACTGAAGTAACTTGACGGTTGGCTAACAAACACTAACGAGGTCTGATAAAACCCAACTGATTGCATTTCCAATCATTGATGGCCAAGATAATTATGCATATCCATGCAGTGCGATCGTAGTCTTTACTGTTCTAACGTCATTGCAATAGCCAGAGAATTATTATCAGGTAACACAAATTGAATGGCTGCCATGCAAGGCAACTTATATGTCACCTTGCATGACAGCCATACAAATCAGTTTAACTATGTGGGTACATAGGCTGAATAGGGTCTACAGTGGTCAGAAATGAAATATACCAAGTGCGACTGAGATATACAAATATATATTTGTTTGTCCATTAGCCTCCAAATTATCTGGATCCGACATTGACAAGGAAAATAAATAGTGAGGTTCATATTTTTACAATTTTCACATAAAACGACAGCATTTTTTGATCCAGGCACATATTTTAGCATTTTCATATCCAGGCACAAAACTTTTGATTTTTTTATCAATTTCTTTTAGATGAAGAACATTTTAAATCATGCACAAGACATTTAGTTTCAACAATATATTTGTATGAATCCGTATTCAATGTTTGATTGCAATTTAAAGCAAGACTACCAACCAGTGTTGATGGACGCGCGATGTACAACATGATACCCAATTGTCTAGCATGCTAATGGCGGCAACATACATAAATAACAATATTAAGTTAATTGACAGCGGTTTTGCATTTGATAATTCCACAGTGGTTTTATTATTCAAATGTCATGGCAGTATGTACATAGCATGCATTCACAACACAGTGGGAAGTGATCTTCTGGAAACGACATGAGGGGCGTTACAAGGAGACTGAAGAATGGCTTGTTGAGAGTGAATTCATGACACCTGCAGTGGAAGTGTAAGACACCAAGTGATGCTATCTTGTGTTCTCCAACGGGTTTAAATTTTGCATCAGTACGTGTGCCAGAAGCAGAAGCCATCTAATTTCTTACATTTCCTTACATGCAGACCCACACCCAAAATATAAGAGAATGTTAGGTTAGTTGAGTAAATAGTTACAAAGTAATAAGGCGATGTAAAGGAATAAGACAGCCATGCCACATTGTTTGCCATACCGATCTGGCAACACTGTAGACACTTGTCAGACTATTCCAGACATGTATTGGTGAACTGCGTGCATAAATTGTTCTAAACAGACTTTATTTCTGATTGCACTAACGGACAAAATGTTGCATTTTAAAACATTAATTCTTAATAGAGAAAACTAACCGTTGAAATACACAAGGTAGCGACTCTGTATGTTTCCTACTTTCACTGCATGTGCCTAGAATTCACCCCCATCATACCATGCTCCAGGCCCTTTGTAACGACCCTCATGTCGGTTACAGACACCCATTTCTCCCCGCGTTCCGATTGTATGTTATATAGATAGTGGGACGGAAACATTAGGGAATAATTGATGTTTTATCGTTCAAAAGTAAACCGTTTCTTGAATATTTGAATGATGAAACCAGATTGAAATTAAAATACAAGACAGCCGCAGTATTGTTAAAGG
The DNA here is from genome assembly GCA_029237695.1 of Conchocele bisecta. Lineage (NCBI taxonomy): Eukaryota > Metazoa > Mollusca > Bivalvia > Lucinida > Thyasiridae > Conchocele > Conchocele bisecta. The sequence goes on along the minus strand of CM055270.1, from coordinate 12,805,188 downwards.
GAATGCTCACTTTGAAAGTTAAGTTTTCAATATTTTTACCACCAGCATTTGTATGACAGACATTTGAATAGCATGTGATCCATTGTCCATAAACCAACAGAAATTAAGATAGCCACGTGGAAATACAATCAACCACAGGATGCGGATTCAACCTAACTGCTGAAACTATCATCTCACCCATGTGCATATTCAATCCAGAACCCGGTAATAGCCGCAGGATACACCCAGATAGGTCAACCGCCCGGCCTATCCGCTATATCGGCAGCCAGGCAGAACCACACGGGTATCACCACAAGCCTGTCCGAGTCCCAGAAGAGCTACACGCATGGGCTACACGCAGTCGGATGCATCGAGTAGTCAACTGCCCTACCAGGCCATGTTAAACGGAGGCCAGGCAGTTCCACAAGGTGCCACAATCAACCACCCTTAACACGCATGGGTTGTGTTCTATAAGTGGCAGTCGGATGCACCGAGTAGTCAACTGCCCTACCAGTCCGCATTAAATGGAGGCCAGGCAGACCCACAAGGTGCCACAATCAACCACACAGAACACGAATGAGTTGTTTTCTATAAGTGCGACTGAGATATACAAATATATATTTGTTTGTCCATTAGCCTCCAAATTATCTAGATCTGACATGGACAAGGAAAGAAAATAGTTGAGGTTCATATTTTTACAATTTTCACATAAAACTACAGCATTTTTTGATCCAGGCACATATTTTAGCATTTTCATATCCATGAAAAATATTACAGCATTTTCATATCCAGGCAAAAAGTTTTTAACATTTTTATATCTAGGCACAAAACTTTTGATTTTTTTTATCAATTTCTTTTAGATGAAGAACATTTTAAATCATGCACAAGAATTTTAGTTTCAACAATATATTTGTATGAATCCGTATTCAATGTTTGATTGCAATTTAAAGCATGACTACCAACCAGTGTTGATGGACGCGCGATGTACAACATGATACCCAATTGTCTAGCATTCTAATGGAGGTAACATACATAAATAACAATATTAAGTTAATTGACAGCGGTTTTGCATTTGATAATTCCACAGTGGTTTTATTATTCAAATATCCAAGAAGCGTTTTTCTTTGTGACAAATAAAACAGTGACAATTGCTACGGAAGGTTTGTCATGGCAGTATGTACATATCATGCATTCACAGATTGAAATTAAAATACAAGACAGCCGCCGTATTGTTAAAGGGAATGCTCACTTTGAAACTTAAGTTTTCAATATGTTTATCACCAGCATTAGTATGACAGACATTTGAATAGCATGTGATCCATTGTCCATAAACCAACATAAATTAAGATAGCCACGTGGAAATACAATCAACCACAGGATGCGGATTCAACCTAACTGCTGAAACTATCATCTCACCCATGTGCATATTCAATCCAGAACCCGGTAATAGCTGCAGGATACACCCAGATAGGTCAACCGCCCGGCCTATCCGTTATATCGGCAGCCAGGCAGAACCACACGGGTATCACCACAAGCCTGTCCGAGTCCCAGAAGAGCTACACGCATGGGTTGTGTTCGATAAGTGGCAGTCGGATGCACCAGGTAGTCAACTGCCCTACCAATCCACGTTATACGGAGGCCAGGCAGATCCACAAGGTGCCACAATCAACCACACAGAACATGAATGGATTATGTTGTATAAGTGGCAGTCGGATGCACCGAGTAGTCAACTACCCTACCAGTCCGATTTAAACGGAGGCCGGGCAGATCCATAAAGTGCCACAAGCAACCACCCAGAATATGAATGGGTTGTGTTCTATTAGTGGCAGTCGGATGAACACAATGGATAAAATGGCCGCCGCCGGTAATCTCGAGATAATTGCTGGCCGGTAAAAACGATGATGAACATCCAGCCAGACTATTAATGTGGAATGTTTTCCTAATTACCGGTATTGAATAGTGAACAATGCAGACCCCAATCAGATTTTCCAAATGTACATTGGTCAAAACACTAGATACAATCGTCTCTGCCATCTACCCAGGAAAAAGTAAAACACATTATTTTGCATCATAATTGTGGTTACAGAATGCAATAGGTTTACAATAGATTTACACGGACATAATCACACCACTACCATAATAACTACAGCAACTACATTAACACATTTCATGCTGAGGATACGCCATTTTGTGTGTGGAAAATCCTAAATATTTTCTTTCTATTTGCTTAGAAGTATATGTCGTGACCACCATTGGAACCGTCGAGATGGTTCAAATGGTGGTCACAACATATACTTTAACTGAGACATAAGAAAAACAAAAATAAAATATTTTAAAACATTTATCCCCGTAAATGTGTATTCCGAATGCAATGGGTTAAAGATATATATGTAGTTTACAGTATCGAGCCACAGTTTGTTGTATGTCACATGACACAAAACAAACAGTGTCCCAATATATTGTATGAACTAGCAATGTGACTCAAAATCATTAGGTGAATGAAACCTGCCTTATATGTGTCACACTGCATTGCATTTACTTTTGTTCAACAATTAAATTCTGTAAACAGTATAGGTCCGGAAGTAGAGTGTTTGCTATGCCATTGCAGTTATATACAACAATATGATTTGGTTAACATTTCATATTTCAAGAGCAATTATTAATTAAATACTAGTGTCTAATTGAAAATGGTGGTCATCTTTGATTCACAAAAGTTCATGAATAATTATAATGTTGTAAACAAATGTTCAATCAGATCTAAAGTGTCCATTGAAACTGTGACACTGTTGATAGTCTTTAATCAGCCCAACTGTTGGAAATGTGTGGAACGTCGGCTCCATGCTGATGGCTGTCACATTTAAACCACGTCCTGCAATAAGATCAAGAAATGGCAATGTTATCATGAGGCTAATACCCTCACTCATGGTATGGGATCACAAGGTATATTGTTTATAATGGATAAAGGACCAACTATATACCTGATCATCGTTTGATTCAAAGATAATTGCCTCGTAAATGTGATGGAATATATGTATAACATTTTTGTGAACACTGCCTCCTTACTGTATCCTATACGGCACATGGGGTGGCCAAGTCGGCCATCTTTGTGTGTTCCAGCCATCATTCAGTTTCACATTTTCTGCCGTTTGGCAAAGAACTCAAAATGTGAAGTAGAACATATGATATAATGTATCTAATCACATGTAGAAAAGCCAGGAGAACGGACTCCTATCAATTATATTACACCAAACTGTCAAATATGTCAGTTTTCTGACATGAACCACCATTATAAATAACCTCATGCACATAAAATCGCACATACCTACCATATATACCCACTACTGTACTTTGTTATTAGCTAGCAAATCCAGTAACATGTAAGCAGTTACCCGAGTGTATTGTCCATGGTGTCTACTCACCTACTATGCGAGTAAATATGGATTTACCTATTGGAAACGTGTACAGTAAAATAGGCTGTGCAGCGGATTGGAAAGCTTACACGTTGAAATTTATTTTGAGATTGATGGGAGAAATGCTCAGATATCTCGTCTGTTGTATAGATTGCTGGTATAATATTTATAACTTGCCGTTGTCATATCTGTCTATTATGTATTGCACCAAATCTTATTTGGTTTACTGTCATATTATTTGCTGTATGTGTCAAATACATGAAGTGGTGAAACTGAACGATGGCTTGTACATACAGAGATGGTGGAGATGGCAATTCAATGCTCCATATAGTATACAGTATCAAGACAATATTCACATATGCTATATTCAGATATCACATCATTCTTATGAAGCAATTATCATTGAAGTCAAGTGTATATAAATATCACCTAATACCTTAATGGCGGCGCCCATGAGGTCTCAGGTAAATCTTATTTTTCATCAATATGACTGCGGTTTCTTCCTTTTAATGATGATAATGTTCCAGTAGAAATTTGAATCGGACCAAGTTAAACAACGTTCGATTCCGTCCGATTGAAATTTCTCTGCAGAATGTTCAGACTAACTACACAAGTAATGCTACTAAATTTGGTATTGTCCGACTCGTAGTGTTAACAGCTGGAACATGGGCATCATTAAAAGGAAGAATGGAATGGAATGCTGCTTAACGGCCAATCAACACAAAATAGTATCATTTAGGGCCAAGCAATGTAGATGAAGAATACAAATAATTGTAAAATAGTATGCTAGATGTGGTAGGCAATCAGATGATTAGGGTAGCAATAAAATATGATGAGCAATATAAATGAGTACCGTGTAATTTAAAAGAAATTAAGAGCCGCTGTCATATTGATGAAAAGTCAGATTTACTGAGACCCCATGGGCGCCACTATTAATCCAATGCAAACAATAGACCACGTTATCCCATACCCTGTAACTTGCAGACTTAGTAATAAAATGAACATAAGTCCTCAGTGACCTTGACCTTGAAGTGGTTCATCAGTTATTAAGAAATGAAAGGTGTTACTAACATACATACACACATATATACCGGTACCACAGCTCCAGATAATGTTTGTATCAAAAGAGTTTTATACCCCCATATTTCAAATTCAATGCGTATTTTAATTGCTTTTTGCAGCTCAACTAAGTAGATTTACATTTTCAACTTTATTACAGTGTTGTCATGACTCAATTTGAAAATAAATGCATATTTTCACATTGCTGTGAGTATTTTGTACTTCCACTTTTGATAATCAATGCGTATTCTGCTAAAATTAGTGCGTAAAATACGCCAATGCACACCTTATCTGCAACTCTGCCGGTACGTACTCCGTACATATACCCGTACATGGACTAACAGTCAAACACTGTATCCGATATTGCCTATCATCGAGAAGATAACAAACTTATCAATGTCAACAGAAAAACACTATATCCGATATTGCCTATCATCGAGAAGATAACAAACTTATCAATGTCAACAGAAAAACACTATATCCGATATTGCCTATCATCGAGAAGATAACAAACTTATCAATGTCAACAGAAAAACACTGTATCCGATATTGCCTATCATCGAGAAGATAACAAACTTATCAATGTCAACAGAAAAACACTGTATCCGATATTGCCTATCATCGAGAAGATAACAAACTTATCAATGTCAACAGAAAAACACTAATATTATAAAAAGAAATTCATGTGTATCACACAAAAATGTGGTTCTGACTGGAAAAATGGGTTTAGTGACCAGTGTAGTTCCTGATGAAATAGCACCCTCCATACGATATCTTGCTTGTTTCATTAATGGAATAGCGAACACTGCAGATTCTGCAATACTCTTGAAATTGTGACAAGCAGATATGAGACACGCGATGTTATTTTGTACCTTCTAACAACTGCGTTATTTCATGAAATACATTTACAAAATTTCACAAATTGTCCATAAATGAAGTCAAAAGTTGATTAAAACATATCAGAGTACATGCAGAATTATATTCCGCATGTACTCTGATATTTGTGTCAAACTTCTGAAGTAATTTACGGAAAATATGTCTGTACATATGTCTGTAGGTACAAAATCGCGTGTCGTGTCTCATATGTGCAACACAGTAGCATCTATACACATATTGTAGCTAAATATTATCAAACTTTGGCAAAGGGTTCAAATGTTACTGATAAAACGCTGAAAAACGTAAGTGGTAAACATGAAACTTGAACATAAGTCAACACAGTGACCTTGACCTTGGACATTGGGGCGAGGGGTTTATAATGTGTAACAAAGAACCATGTCTAGACACACATTGTCGCCAAATATTAGTTAGGCACATTTTATTGAAACCTAGACCTAAATGCAAATTGTATACATGAACCTGAAAGAGGTTTCAACATCCCAGCAACAGCTAATGCCATTTAGGGACTTAAGACATGAACTTGAACAGAACTCTATCACATTGTACGAGTGTGCTGGCTGATCAGGATCTACACAAACACTAAACACTAGATCCCTATCACATTGCACGAGTGTGCTGGCTGATCAGGATCTACACAAACACTAGATCCCTATCACATTGCACGAGTGTGCTGGCTGATCAGGATCTACACAAACACTAGATCCCTATCACGTTGCACGAGTGTGCTGGCTGATCATGATATGCACAAACTGTAGATCCCTATCACATTGTACGAGTGTGCTGGCTGATCAGGATCTACACAAACACTATATCCCTATCACTAGATCCCTAGATCCCTATCACGTTGTACGAGTGTGCTGGCTGATCAGGATCTACACACACTGTACATCAGTATCAGTACATCAGTATCACATTGTACGAGTGTGCTGGCTGATCATATTGTATGGCTGATTATGATAGGCACAAACGGTAGATCCCTATCACATTGTATGAGTATGCTGGCTGATCACATTGTATGGCTGATTATGATAGGCACAAACTGTAGATCCCTATCACATTGTATGAGTGTGCTGGCTGATCACATTGTATGGCTGATTATGATAGGCACAAACTGTAGATCCCTATCACATTGTACGAGTGTGCTGGCTGATCAGGATCTACACAAACTCTAGATCACTATCACATTGTATGAGTGTGTTGGTTGATCAGGATCTACACAAACTCTAGATCTCTATCACATTGTACGAATGTGCTGGCTGATCAGAATCGACACAAACTATATCCCTATCACATTGTACGTGTGTGCTGGCTTGATCATGATCTGCACAAACTGTAGATCCCTATCACATTGTACGAGTGTGCTGGCTGATCAGGATCTACACAAACTGTAGATCCCTATCACATTGTACGAGTGTGCTGGCTGATCAGGATCTACACAAACACTAGATCCCTATCACATTGTACGAGTGTGCTGGCTGATCAGGATCTACACAAACACTAGATCCCTATCACATTGAACGAGTGTGCTGGCTGATCAGGATCTACACAAATTCTAGATCCCTATCCCGTTGTACGAGTGTGCCGGCTGATCAGGATCCACACAAATTATAGATCCCGATCTCATTGTACAAGTGTGCTGGCTGATCACATTGTATGAGTGTACTGGCTGATCAGGATCTACACAAACTCTAGATCTCTATCACATTGTACGACTGTGCTGGCTGATCAGAATCGACATAAACTATATCCCTATCACATTGTATGAGTATGCTGGCTGATCATGATCTGCACAAACTGTAGATCCCTATCACATTGTATGAGTGTGCTGGCTGATCAGGATCTACACAAACACTAGATCCCTATCACATTGTATGAGTGTGCTGACTGATCATGATCTGCACAAACTGTAGATCCCTATCACACTGTACGAGTCTGCTGGCTGATTAGGATCTACACAAACTGTAGATCCTTATCAAATTGTACGAGTGTGTTGACTGATTAGGATCTACACAAACTGTAGATCCTTATCAAATTGTACGAGTGACACAGAATTGAATTTTGTGGCACAAAAGTGAATTTTGTGACACAGAATTGAGTTTTGTGGCACAAAAGTGAATTTTGTGACACAGAATTGAATTTTGTTACACAGAATTGAATTTTAGTGGCACAAAAGTGAATTTTGTGACACAGAATTGAGTTTTGTAGCACAAAAGTGAATTTTGTGACACAGAATTGAATTTTGTTACACAGAATTGAATTTTGTGGCACAAAAGTGAATTTTGTGACACAGAATTGAGTTTTGTAGCACAAAAGTGAATTTTGTGACACAGAATTGAATTTTGTGGCACAAAAGTGAATGTTGTGACACGGAATTGAATTTTATGAATTTTGTGACACAGAATTGAATTTTGTTACACAGAATTGAATTTTGTGGCACAAAAGTGAATTTTGTGACACAGAATTGAGTTTTGTAGCACAGAAGTGAATTTTGTGACACAGAATTGAATTTTGTGGCACAAAAGTGAATTTTGTGACACGGAATTGAATTTTGTGACACAGAATTGAATTTTGTGGCACAAAAATGAATTTTGTGGGACAAAATTGAGCCATGTCCCACTTGGCGCCCCGTATGTACTGGGCTAACCAGAATATATCGTATGTTACGCCGGCAGCGTCTAACCCGTATTTTCTGTCTGTAACTACGGGGCGCCAAGTGGGACATGGCTCAATTTTGTGACACAAAATTCATTTTTGTGCTACAAAATTCAATTCTGTGTCACAAAATTCACTTTTGTGCCACAAAACTCAATTCTGTGTCACAAAATTCAATTCTGTGTCACAAAATTCACTTGTGTTCACTTTTGTGCCACAAAACTCAATTCTGTGTCACAAAATTCACTTTTGTGCCACAAAATTCAATTCTGTGTAACAAAATTCAATTCTGTGTCAATTTTGTGCCACAAAACTCAATTCTGTGTCACAAAATTCACTTTTGTGCCAGAAAATTCAATTCTGTGTCACAAAATTCAATTCTGTCAATTCTGTGTAACAAAATTCAATTCTGTGTCACAAAATTCAATTCTGCACACGCATGTAAGAAGGACTACCATTGGTCAGAACCTGCACTGGAGAAATGGGTCACGGTCGCCGATCTACACATTCAATGTCGATGATTCATTTCTCATTCTGCCGATGATTCATTTCTCATTCTGCCATTTTGCTTCAACTATCTCCAAACAGTCAAACGTTGACAAACCCATTCGTATTGAAACTCATTTGCGTTATAATTGTACACATAATTCATGTACATGTAGATTTCCCGCGAGTACAGACCTCATTTATTGTGTATCGCAAGGTACATCTGCCCCAGTTAAATCAATAATACACGCGCTGTGACCTGTGTTCTGACTGCTGTCTGTGTTTATAAACAGAATGTGTGTATTGGGCCATTTGAGGAAACCATTTGTAGTATTTGTGTAGATACCATGGATACTAAGATGGTGTATACTGTAAATAATGCATGTAGACACATAGTTGCGAACACGTAACTTCGCAACTAGTAGACACAGATCCAATACCATTTGTTTCACAAGGTTAGATCTACTGTTATAATACGACGTACGTCTAATGTCATTTTCGAGCATAAAACGTTACCTGATAAATAGAATACCAGACTAGTGTATTTTAATAATCAAGTTTATCAGGCTCGGCTCGGAAACGGTAGGAATTCCTCGGCAAGCCTCGGAATTCCTACGCGTTTCCTAGCCTTGCCTGATAAACTTGATATCAAAATACACTAGCCTGGTATTCTCTATATATGGGCATGCTCTCAGGTCTAGCTATCTCCCGGCTACTTTATGTTTGACCCTGTTTACATAATTGAGGGAAAATTTTGAATATTTTTCTTATTTCTCCTTCAAAGTATATATGCGTATATGGTGTGACCACTCATTTGTAATCATAATATAACCAAAATAACTGTCCATAAAGAAGTATAATATTGACATATTGGGTTATATTTTCGCATTGAAATATTTAAACCTGCAAGTGTACTCCACCATCTAGTAAAATGGACTAAGACCGATCTCAACCAATCAACGTAGAGATGACATAAACTATCCTACGCAAACTAATTTTTGTGGACAAAAATGAATTCTGTCCCACACAACTGAATTTTCTTCACAAAACTCAATTCTGTCTTACAAAATTGAATCCTTTATAACAAAAATGAATTTTGTATACTAAACGTATGCAGAATTGAATTTTGTGACACAGAATTGAATTTTGTGACACAGAATTGAGAGAATTGAATTTTGTGACACAGAATTGAATTTTGTGATTTTTAGTGTTACAAAACTCAACTTTGTCTGGACAAAATTGGTTTTGTACACATAATTAACCTGTCCTGCAAGGCGACCCGTAGTAACACAGGGCGACTTACAAGTCTTACAAGACTACAATACTTGCAAATCACCCTGCGTTACAGACAGAAGATTCCGGTTAGGCAGCGTCATCCTGCATTGCAGTCAGTACATTCTGTTTAACCCTTACTACGCTGAATTAAATGTTGTCGTCTGCTGGAAATGTTTTATTTTCAATATCTCTCGACAAAAACCTGGTTTTGACAGCACATGAGAATCGTCTCCAGTGGAGACGATTCTCATGTGCTGTCAAAACCAGTTTTTTGTTAAGAATTAAAGCAAAAATGAAAAACAACAGACGGAAATTTCCGTCAACAGCGTAGGAAGGGTTAATTATACATGTATGTGGCTGTGCCTGGAAACATGGGGGCTTATGTTAGTTGCAACCAATGTAGACCTATACCAGCCTGCAGTGATCAGGGTCTGCACTGATCGTAATTCAGTCAGGGAACATGTCATGCCTCCAGTCACAGCCACATATAAGCGGCTGATCAGGGTCTATATTACGTGTAACTTACTGAAACATTGGTTGATTGGTTGGTTGGTTGGTTGGTTGGTTGATTGATTCAAGATTTATCACAAACAGCCGGGAATGCACCTTATCAGGTAACATGCCCTGTATTGACCGAATACGTACTGACTGATAACATATTGTATCAGACATTGACCTGATACAAACATCCGGGTTACAACGAAGTGAGACCTGACAGTCAATTGGTCGGATGACGTCACGTAAACAAGTCCGCGTTCTGTCCATGTCGTGGTTATTTTCGATTATCTAAGCATTGCATGTGTGGAACATTACAAGAACAGTTTACATAGAGAATACCAGGCAAATGTATTTTGATATCAAGTTTATCAGGCTAGGAAATACGTAGGGAGGCTCGTCGAGGAATTCCTACCGTTTCCTAGCCGAGCCTGATAAACTTGATATCAAAATACACTAGCATGGTATTATATTCATCAGGTAACGTTTTTGGCTACATACTAAGCAAGTATGACAGTTTCGTTGACTTTCCGTGACGTCATTCCACTGATGTAATTCGCTAACGTAATGTGATGCCTTTGACAATTAAAACGTTAGTTTTCAATTTGTTGTAACCCGGATATTTGTATCAGGTCAATGCCTGATACAGCAATATGTTATCAGTCAGCACGTATTTGGCCAATACAAAGCTTGTTACCTGATAAAATTGCAATAGCCTGATCTGGTGCCAGACACCCGTACTACACAAGATCACATGGCTCCAGTGTGAAGTTAACCCATTCTTTTCGGAATACACCTATACGTGTATGGAATTTATAAAATATTTTATTTTTGGTATTTCTCAATGAAAGTATATGTTGTGACCACCCATTTGAACCGTCTCGACGAGATGGTTCAAATGGTGGTCGCTACATATACTTCGGAGCACATAGAAGGACAATATTTAGGATTTACCATAAACATAATGGCGTATCCTCAGCATGAAAAGGTTAAGAAAAAACTTCAGAAAAAACTAGAGCAAGCGAGCATGAGCTCATGGATACCCCCGGCCGCCACCTGGATGACATATAAAAACAAAAAAATTAACTCAAATCTTACGGACGTCAAAATGTACGGACGGACGGAATGGCAAAAACTGAGTATAATAAGGATGGCTTTATATCGTTAAATAATTCCAGCACAAAAATATTTACACAATTCCTAACATTTGATTGGTCCGTAGCAAGTCTCTGTCCAACATTTATATCCCAGTAAACTCCAATGCCGAACTACTTTCCGTAACCGTGAGGCGCAGTTAAAATAATTCTTAAGAAAACGGAAAATAAACACATGTTCTTGATGAATTTATTTCAAATGCTGGAATTATAAGGAATGAATGGCCTTTTTTGTGGAATTTATCGGGGATATAAACTTGGAAAAGTCGCGGGAATACTGGACGAGGCCTTCCGGCCTTCGTCCAGTATTCCCGCGATTCCGGCCTTCGTCTAGTATTCCCGCGACTTTTCCAAGTTTATACCCCGATAAATTCCACAAAAAGGCCATTTATTCCTATAATACATACCTACCCAGCTTCCTGGTCAGTGAAAACGTTGGATCGTCTTGCAATTCAGCTCATCATGTCAAACTGGTCAAATCACTGCCTGTAACAACTGCATCATGGCAGGTCACAAATACATATTATTTTATGACGACACAACATTATTTACAACAGTTGGAAATTTGATAAATAAATACATGTAGTAGAGAAATATTAACAAGTAGGTATGTCGGTCCAGCCCGCTAAGAATAATTACCTGTCGTATCACCATATTTCAGTATATTGATTTCGAAAATTTTGAAAACATTGTCTGTAAATGATGTCAAAAATGACGTCAATTTTCACCATCATTTACAGAAAATGTTTCACTTTTTCACAATAAATAACGCCAAAAATCTCAATGTGATAATGGGAGGTATTATCAGAGTTACGCCCAGCTATTATTATTAAGGCACATTAATATGAACAAAATTTAGAAAAATAACACATGTCAGTAATACATAAATATTATGAACACAGATTTCGGGATGGATAAAAAATACCAGGACTTCATTGTGATATTGAGGTGGCTTTATTTAATGATATATTTAACACTTAGAATGCGGGAAACATAAATTGTCGTCTGCTGTTGTTTCGTCTTCTTTATCAATAAAAACATGATTTGACAGCATTTTAGAATCATTTCCATAAACTATTCTGAAGTGTTGTCAAATCATGTTTTGAGGAGAAAAAATGAAAACACAAAATTAGCAGCAGACGACATAATTTAAATCAGCATTATAAGGGTTAATCATGTCAGTTTACATTTTATGAACTTAATTCTGTTTACCATTAACTTTTAATTATAAGCCATTACCGATAATCCTGTACAAAGTCAACTCAAATTGTATCCCACTGCATTGTTACAGTGCTAACTCACCCATATACTAACCTTTAGCCCTTTTCATGCTGAGGAAACGCCATTATGTTTGCAGCAGAATATCCTAAATATTTTCCTTCTGTGCGCTCAGAAGTATACATGGCGACCACCGGTTGAACCGATTCGTCGAAACGGTTCAAATGAGAAATAACAAAAATAAAATATTGAATTAATTTCATACCCGTAAAGGTGTATTCCGAAAGGAAAGAGGATACTCCCTGTTTTGGGAAACCATATATTATACAGCTTTCCCAGAATAAGTAGTGTCAGAACATTTAGGCTTATTACGGTAGGCCTTTGTTTGACAGTATCACTGACAATATCAGTTGCAGAAAGTTTTACCAGTAGTTTACCTTCAGCTAATACAAACCGACAGTCCTGAACATGCTGAATGAACCAACTTGTTTTCTCAGACGCTATTGTCACACGCTTGACCAATCTCTCCTGTCCATATGGTAGCTGATGTTCCGACAATGACCACTGGCTACTGTAGTCGCTACTAAAACCTACTGGCAGTATCAACATGGGAGAAAACTCACAGACAAGTAAAGGGAGAAAACTCACAGACAACTAAAGGGAGACAACTCACAGACAAGGAGAAAACTCAGACAATTAAAGGGACGCAATACACAGACAAGTAGACAACTCATAGAAAAGTAAAGGGGGGATACTCAAAGACAAGTAAATACATGTATGAGAATATTCACAGACAAGTAAATACATGTATGAGAATACTCACATACAAGTAAAGGGAGACAACTCAGACAAGTAAAGGGAGACAACTCACAGACAAGGAGAAAACGCAGACAATTAAAGGGACGAAATACACAGACAAGTAGACAACTACTCATAGAAAAGTAAAGGGGGAATACTCAAAGACAAGTAATTACGTGTATGAGAATATTCACAGACAAGTAAAGGGACATTACTACTGATAATTAAACAACAACACATTAAAAGTAATTGTATATGTCAGAATATATGAATTTTCAACATGTTATACATGACAATAATGACAAGAATTAAAATGTTACACAGCAAACTGTAAATTGAGTAAGAACATATAAATTAATTGCAGAAATCATTGGTTGCTGGATCAATTAAGGCTGAAAAAGCACAAAGAAAATCAAGTGTTAATTGCATAGATATCGATCTACAAAATAATGGTTATGATTATTTGGCAGATTTCGACATGCTGTCTGTCTAAGCTAGCCAAGTCATGTACATTGTCCTGTCAATATGTCACAGTCAGTGTCACAGTCAGTGTCACAGTCGGGTTGACAGTCAGTGTCACGGTCGGTGTGACAGTCAATGTCACATGCAAAGCCAAAGGTGCACCATTCGGACATTCTGGCCATATAAATCGCACCATGCCCATACACAATACATGTGTTGTGTCACAAATGAGACACAGTATGGACACGAGGGTGGGATAAATATCGTATTGCACATATTTGCCTGTGATCTGTAAGAGTATATGGTTGTTTTCAGATTCAGGCAGATGTACTGTGATCTATAAAGTATATAACATCACGAATCGTGAGTTGCATGTGTTTCTAGTAATATCCTTTTTTGTTTATACATGTCAATATTATAGGGGTATTGGGAGTTACCGGTAGTCATATTATATGTATACTGTAGGTGTTACCGGTAGTCATATTATATGTATACTGTAGGTGTTACTGGTAGTTATATTATATGTATACTGTAGTTGTTACCGGTAGTTATATTATATGTATACTGTAGGTGTTACCTGTAGTTATATTATATGTGTACTGTAGGTGTTACTGGTAGTGATATTATATGTATACTGTAGTTGTTACCGGTAGTTATATTATATGTATACTGTAGTTGTTATCGGTAGTTATATTATATGTATACTGTAGTTGTTACCGGTAGTTATATTATATGTATACTGTAGGTGTTATCGGTAGTTATATTATATGTTTATATGTGGATATGTAGTAGGTGTTCCGGTAGTTATATTATATGTATACTGTAGGTGTTACGGTAGATATTATTATATACTGTAGTTGTTACCGGTAGTTATTATATATGTAGGTACTAGTTAGTGTACCAGGTAGTTATATTATATGTATACTGTAGTTGTACGGTAGTTATATTATATGTATACTGTAGTTGTTACGGTAGTTATATATGTATGTATACTGTAGGTGTATCGGTAGGTTATATTATATGTTTATATGTATACTGTAGGTGTTGCCGGTAGTTATATTATATGTATACTGTAGGTGTTACCGGTAGTTATATTATATGTAACTGTAGTTGTTACGGTAGTATATTATATGTATACTGTATTGTTACGTAGTATATAGTTATTATAAGTATACTGTAGTGTTACCGGTAGTTATATTATATGTATACTGTAGTGTTATCGGTAGTTATTATATGATTATATGTATACTGAGGTGTTTCCGTAGTTATAATTATATTAATGCATTACTGTTATTGTTTGTTTACCGTAGTTAATATATATAAAAGTAGGTGTTACCGGTAGTTATATTTTATGTATACTGTAGTGTTACACCCGTATTATTAATTATTTGTAATACGTAGTTGTTTACCGTTAAAGTTATTATATATGTATACTGTAGGTGTTATCCGGTAGTTATATTATATGTGTCCATGTATTAACTGTAGGTGTTGCCGTATTTATAAATTATATGTTATACCTTGTAAGTTGTTACCGGTAGTTATATTATATGTTAAATACTGTGGTAGGTGTTATCCGGTAGTTATATTTATATTGTTTATATGTATCCTGTAGTGTTGCCGGTAAGGTATAATTATATGTACTGTCGTGTTACCGGTATTTTTAATTATAATTTATTTTATAACTGTAGTTGCCGGTAGTTATATTATATTTATACTGTAGGTGTTACCGGTGTTATTATAAGTATAACCTGTATGTGTTGCCGTAGTTATATATAATCGTAGGTAACCTGTTTAGTTGTTACCGTAGTTATATTATATATAAACTGTAGGTGTTACCGGTAGTTAATTTATATGTTACTGGTATTGTTAAACCCGTTAGTTATTATATAAATGTATACTGTAGTTGTTACCGGTAGTTATATTATATGTATACTGTAGGTGTTACCGGTTAGTTATAATATAATGTATCTGTATGGTGTTGCCGGTTAGTTTATATTATATGTATACTGTAGTTGTTACCAGGTATTAATTATAGAATACTGTAGTTGTTACCGGTATAATATTTATATTATTAACTGTAGGTGTTTACCGGTAGTTATATTATATGTATACTGTAGTGGTTACCGGTAGTTATATTATATGTATACTGTAGGTGTTGCCGTAGTTTATTATTATATGTATACTGTAGGTGTTACCAGTAGTTATATTATATGTATACTGTATGTGTTGCCGGTAGTTATATTATATGTATACTGTAGTTGTTACTGGTAGTTATATTATATGTATACTGTAGTTAGTTATAGGTTTTAAATTATTAAAGGTCGACTTTTGTCTATGGGGTATTGGAAGTTACCAGTAGTTATACTATATGTATATACATATATGTATACTGTAGTTAGTAATAGGTTTAAGCTATTACAGTGCGAACCCGTAGTATGCGGAAAACAGGAGCCACATGCCATTCCGCGTTAGTTTGTTTTATCCGCCCACGTAACAGCCGCCAGACTGCCCAGACTGCCCAGATAAGCTTTGTCTCTAAAGAGTATTGTACCCCCTGATTTCAAATTAAATGCGTATTTTATTTTTACAAATGGATTATTGATTTCCTTTATTATTAAATATGGAACAACTGATCAAAACAAATTTCAACATTCACTTATTTGAGTGTATTATTACTTATTCACTTATTCATACTGTAATACAGTTGAACATTTATGTAGTGCTTGCTTTTTCAGTGCAGCTCAACTAAGTACATTTTCAACTTTGTTACAGAATTCGCACTACATAATTTGAAAATCAATGCGTATTTTCACATTGCTGTGAGTATTTTGTACTCCCACTGTTGATAATCTATGTGTATTCTGCTAAAATAAGTGAGTAAAATACGCCAATACGCGCCTTATCTAGAGCCCTATTAACTATCAAACTACTATTATTCTTCTGTAACTATATACCACAAATATACTCTACATACTATTCTAAATATACAATGCATTTATATTAGCTACATTCAATACTGCAGGCACACACATGGGGAATGTGTGCAAACAGAATCCGAGACAGAGTATTAAATAAAATATGCGCAGTATATCAAAAGATATACATACTGTCAAAAATCACTTTCAAAATCTAGTCTTAAAGGTACATGCCCACTCAGTAGGCACACACTGTTCTTTATTGGAATTAAAAAAGTGTATAATTGTGTCACTATTCCACCAGTTCTAAAAATTATGAGCGCCCGCTATACAGATATAATCATTTAGTAATACATGAATTTATTTTACTGATAGTGACTCGCGGTTGTATCAGGCTATTTTCATATGCAAATGATATCAGTGTGGAAATTTACGTCTAATATTAAATGTTTAATAATGCCAATCCATACGTGGGGTAATGGTGAATTAATGTTTATTTTGCCAGAAAATGTCTCGGATGATGTCTCTGATATAAAGAATATCGTGTGTGCTTACTGAGTGGGCACGTACCTTTAACTTTAAAGGCACTGTGTCTCAGATATTGTCACAGATGGTCAACAATAAGATACCCAAAACCTTTCATGCAAACGTTTTAAAAACATCAGTCAATTGACCTTGGGCATGACAGTCACAAACATGTAGGTGGGTAATGTGTAAGCAGGGATGACTATGAATATGCGAGTTCATTCGAGATACATTTCCATACAATTGTTTCCTCACAATAAACTAAATAATTGATGCAATTTCATCAAATAAAACAAGAATGCCACCAACGGCATGTATTCCATCGCTGTGGTGATTGGATCATAAACATGCACATGAAAGTTTAAGCCAATCACGCGTACAGTAAACAAGTCGTAGGAGAATGGAGAACAGCACACACATTTAATGAATATGAAATCACAAGGGGAGCATGGGTGGGGATGGGGAATGAAAATATGATTGATGAGAAACATGCACATAAAGTTTGAAGCCAATCGGTCATGCACTCAATAAGTTATAGGAGAATGGAGAAACATGTACACATTTTTTCCACGTAATTGATTTAGCAATTTTCAACATTTCGACATTAAGTTTTCGCGTTTTGATCCGTTTCTCACTTTCTTTACCACATAGTACCACCATACTTGCACAGCTTCATAACTAACGGGTGCCCACCACACACATGTACCACTATCCATCATCTGAACTTTTTTTCTGTTTAATAGACTTAGCCATTTTCAATGTTAAATTGGACAACACTCATCCACAGCACAGATGCTCACTTGTATCTTGTACTAATAATACATGCATGCCAGCCTGCAACTGTAGGTAGGTTTTCACATACACAGGCTTCTTTTGCCATCTAAGGTCACTGACAGTTGTCACTTGTAATTGTGGTCATAATAACGTTAATTAATAGCCAATTACCTGTTAACCAATTGTCCAAGCCTTGAAGAAAACCCGGCCTTCGTGGCTTTGCCTTGTCTCTTGTTATCCCATCGAAATAGCGAAAATGGGATATAGGGATGCACAATCGTCTGTCCATCACACTTTCAAAGGTGGAGATAATCCATGAACAGAGGGTCAAATACAAAATTAAATAAACATTGCGCTTCTACTCATCATAAGGAAGCTACATACCAAGTTTCAGGTGTGTAGCTAGTATGGTTTAAACGTTTTATGCGTTACAAAGGTTGGTGATGGACGGACAAACAGGACGGACAAGAGTAACACTAAATGCACCCTCCACTATCGTTGTGGGGCGTAATAAACGTTATGCATCTACTCATCATAAGGAATGTACTTACCAAGTTTCAGGTATGTAGCTATTACGGTTTAAAAGTTTTAAAATTCGAAAAGGGAGAGATAATCCATGACCCTAGGGTCGATTTACAATTCGAAATAAACTTTACGCATCTACTCATCAAAAGGAAGCTACATACCAAGTGTCTGGTCTGTAGTTAGTACTGTTTAAAAGTTTTACAAGTTACACGGTTGGTGACGGACGGACGGGATGGACAGACAGGATGGGCAAGGGTAACACTACATGCCCTCTCCACTATCATTGTGGGGCGTAATAAACTTTACGCATCTACTCATCATAAGGAATGTACATAACCAGTTTCAGATATGTAGTTATTATGGTTTAAAAGTTTTATGAGTTACAATCCAAAATTGGGTAACTCTTAAGTCGAAAAGGGGGAGTTAATTCATGACCCGGGGTTGAATACAACATCGAAATAAACTTTGTGCATCACCTCATCATGAGGAAGCTACATACCAAGTTTCTTCAAGTATGTAGCTTGTACGGTTTAAACGTTTTACAAGTTACAAGGCAAAATTGGGTAATTCTACGTGAAAAATGGGGTGATAATCCATGATCCTGGGGTCGAATTAAAAATTGAAATAAGCTGTGTGCATCTACTCATCATAATGAAGCTACATACCAAGTTTCAGGTGTGTAGTTATTAGGGTTTAAACGTTTTATGAGTTACAAGCCAAAATGGCAAAATTCCAAGTCGAAAAGGCGGAGATAATCCATGACCCGAGGTCGAATAAACAATGAAAATAAACTTTGTGCATCTACTCATCATAAGGAAGCTACATACCAAGTGTCAGGTCTGTAGTTAGTACTGTTTAAAAGTTGTACAAGTTACACGGTTGGTGACGGACGGACGGGATGGACAGACAGGATGGGCAAGGGTAATACTAAATTCCCCCTCCACTATCTTTGCGGGGCATAATAAACTTTACACGTCTACTCATCATATGGAATGTACATACCAAGTGTCAGGTATGTAGCTATTATGGTTTAAACATTTTACGAGTTATAAGCCATACATTGGTTGGTGACGGACGGACGGGACGGACAAGGGTAACACTAAATGCCTCCTATCACTATCGTTGTGGGGCATAATAAACTTTACGCATCTACTCATCATACAGGTCATACAGAATGTACATACCAAGTTTCAGGTATGTAGCTATTACAAAGCAAAATTGGGAAACTCTAAGTCGAAAAAGGAGAGATAATCCATGACTCGAGGGTCGAATAAAACAATATAAATAAACGTTGTGCATCTCCTCGTCATGAGGAAGCTACATACTAAGTTTCAAGTCTGTAGCTAGTACAGTTTAAACGTTTTATGAATTACAAGGTAAATTGTGTAATTCTAAGTCGAAAAAGCAGAGATAATCCATGAGCCAGGGGCCCGTTTCACTAAACTTCTTACGCTACGAACTTTCTTACGTCTACGATACTTTTCGTACGAACTTCTTGCGAACTTCTTACGTGCGTTTCACTAACATGTGCGTACGAATTTTCTTAAGTTACGAACTTCTTAAGAATTCTTCAGTATTGGAAATCCATCAAGCCCTTTGAATGTAAACATCCGGTCCGACTTTGACAAGACGACAGCTGTTAAATCAACTGCCTTAGTCCAGCAAGTTGAAAACCAGGAAATTTAATTGGACTGACACTGAGTGTCCCAACCACGGCGCCCAGGGTGTTCGGAATCCTGGCCACACAATAAAAGGCTTGTTTTACAATTGGCCAGGTCTTATTCCTCGGTTGGAAAACTGATGTTGTCCAGTCGATTATTGATGGCTGAGACAACATCATTAATACACCGAGAAACAGAACTCCTAGAGACACCGTGGATGTCGCCAGCCTCGGAGTAGAACTCACCCTTCGCTAGGCAGCGCAGGGTAACCAATGTCTGCAAAGTTTTAAGTGCTTGAGTCTTTGATGATCTCAAATGTGATTTGTATTTGCTTTAGTTTGTACTGTATACTATACGGGGCATGGAGTTGCCGTATTGGCCATCTTAGTACATGCAATACATCTTGTGGCGTTTTACACATACCACAAATAATTTGACATACCCATAAATGCAAGTTTGTGAAACGTCCTATTGGTTGTTCACACTTATATACAAAGTCTGATTTCCTATTACATTTAGGGGAAGGGGCCAAGTGGCTTTGGTTTGGTATAGACCTGGAACCAGATCGGGTTCTACTTTCAGGGCTGAATATATATTTGTTTCGATGTAAATATTCCGTTTTGATTTTGGGACCACCCCCCCCCCCACCCGAAATGCAGCAGGTTGAATAGGGGATCGAACCAGTTGGAATGTATTGCACCACATTGTGATACTTTCTCTGTCATATTATTTGCTGTATGTGTCAAACGGTCGAAGTGATGAAACTGTAAGATGGATGTACATACAAAGATGGCGGAGATGGCAACTCGATGTACCATATAGTATACAGTAACAAAAAAAATGATATGACAACACATTACATACATATTACTTTTGAAAATATTTGATTCGTGTTTTCATCCATTTCACCCCTACACCACACTACAATTATAGTGAATCACTCCTCCTTAAACCACATTATATCAGGCTGCATTTGCTGGCTAACTGATCAGAAGGTAACATTATAGTGAGTAACTACGCCATAAGCCACGTTATATAAGGCTGCATATGCTGCACTAACTGATCAACAGCTACAAGTATAGTGAGTCACTACTCTACAAGCCACGTTATATCTGGGTTGCATTTGCTGGCTAACTGATAAGCAGCTAAAGCTAGATAATCCGGTCTGTCTACGCATTAGGGCCCCTATAAGTGATTTGAGAAACTTACAAAAACTTCCAAAAACTAAACACACGAACAGACAGATGGACAGACCAACTCTTAAAAACAAAATAAACAGACGAACGGACGTACGATCAGTAGTGAGGGTAATGTATTACTAAGTAATGCCAAAAATAAACGGACAGACAGACAGACAGACGGAAGTAAAGGGCGAAACCTATAGGGCGAAATATGCACGGCCGATTTTATGGAGATATTATTCATGAACTTCATGTATGGCGGCCGTGACACTTGCGCTAAAAAATCTTCGTACGACAGCCCAATACCTATCGCAGACTTACGAGGAAAGTTACGAACTTCGCAAGAAAGTTCGCACGAAATTGACGTTAGTGAAACGGTAAAATGCGCCTAAGAAGTTCGTACGATAATTTCTTATCGTAAGAAGTTTAGTGAAACGGGACCCTGGTCTGTAGTTAGTACTGTTTAAAAGTTTTACAAGTTACAAGGTTGGTGACGGATGGATGTACGGACGGACGGACGGAACGGACAGACGAAACGGACAAGGGTAACACGAAATGCCCAAATGTAAGGTTGGTGACGGACAGACGGACGGACGGACGGACGGGAGAGACATACCGGGCGGACAAGGGTAACACTATATGCCCCCTCCACTATCGCTGAGGGGCATAATAAACTTTGCGCATCTGCTCGTCATAAGGAAGCTACATACCAAGTTTCAGGTCTGTAGCTAGTACTGTTTAAATGTTTTACAAGTTACAAGGTTGGTGACGGACGGATGGGACGGACTATTGTTGTGGGGCATAATAAACTTTACACATCTACTCATCATAGGGAATGTACATACCAAGTTTCAGGTATGTAGCTTAATTATGGTTTAAAAGTTTTACGAGATACTAAAATTGGAAAATTCCAAGTCCAAAAGGGGGAGATAATCCATTGGGGGGGGGGGGGGGTTGAATAAAAAGATAGAGATACACTTTGCGCATCTACCCATCATAAGGAAGCTACATACCAAGTTGTAGGTCTGTAGCTAGGATGGTTTAAAAGTTTTACGAGTTACAAAGGAAAATTGTGTAATTCCAAGTCTTGTCTTGTGAATATATTGTTAATTGTGGTCCTTGAATTCATGCAAATGTTATCAAAAGCCATGGCGATTTGGAGATACGCTTTACAAAATACACTCCGACATGACCCAGACATGCCCTCTTTTAACAATAGGGCGACTTACAACAGAAAACTCGGGTTAGGAACTAAATGAATCCTACTTGGTCACTGTTAGACAACGAAAACGACAAACTACGCATATGACAGTGAGCTTATGAGAAAACGCGCCCTATGTAACTTAATACATTTGTGTTTATTGCGTTAGGTTGCATAGGGTAAACTACGATATCGGTTGTTTATGCCACTAGCTGATTATATCAAACACTATGCTAGAAGCAGTACGCATTCAAGTTGTCATGTGAAACCAGCATAGAGTAAATAGTGTATACTGTCAGGTAATTTTGCTTTTTTTTTGCTACATTCTTGTAACCATCTTTAGAGCACGAAGAACAAAACTGGGGTTGGTTCCATTTTTGTTCTCGACAATTCCTTTGGCCCCCATCTTGGATTTCAAAATGGCTGCCCTGAAATGCTATATTCATTATATATACACTTCTAATACAGGTAGAATATTGATTCGTTTTTTGGTGATAATCATATTTTGTCCAGACACAACAAAACCAGTGTTATTTTAATTTTTAACAACCCCCATGGCGGCCATCTTAGATTTAAAAATGGCCGCTCTGAAATCGTATTTTATATTTTGTAACATTCATATCTACATTTATAATGCAGACAGAAGGCTGTTTTTTTCGGCTATGCCATCTATATACTTCGAATAATAAAACTGTGGTTGGTTCCACTTTTTCTGATAACTGGTATGGCGGACATTTTAATTTAAAAATGGCCTATATGCAAATAATGTTTCTTGTGTCTTCACTACGTACTGTCTTTAGTAAAGTGTATTTATAGTTAGGTTGTGTTGACTGTTCTGCTACGTTCTTGGAACAAAGGTTCTTTGCATCATCAAAGAAAACATGAGTTGTTTCTATTGTATTCTAATTTTCAAAATGGCTGCCGTGAAACTCATATAATTCTGATATAATCATGCACAAATCATTTTAACTGATTTTTTCCTAGACTATGATCATTATTGAAAGTAAACTATATATGACTAATGTCAATTTCAAGTCACTGTGTATGAAAAGCTTGTTAGCTTTCAAAATGGCCACTGTGTGTATGTAGGAATTTTCTGAATTATGGGTACAGTATTTTCAATCAGTTCCATCACCATCTGATGAAAAAGTACTTACTTTTAAATAGTTTTTGAATTTAATGTGTTTAATGGCCAACAGTTCGTCGGCAGCAACACGTGGAACAGACAATAGAAATTGCAATGAGGTATAATAATTTTATATATGTTATATACGCCGCATATGTGGGTTTACATGCTGCAACATAACTAGGTTTTGTCACACGATCTCATATATATTTACATTCTCATTCAATTTAGAAAATTATTTTGCAGTAAATGCAATGAATTAGTTAATGTTTGAGTTATATTGGAAATGTCTGACTCAACAGCTTAACAACAAGTACAAGTGATCAAGGAAAGTAAATGTTCTATTATTGTTTCAGTTTCTTCTACTTTCCTTAACATTAAACATTAAACCAAACTCAATGACATAATTAGGTTTATTAATACTGTATGAAACCCAACAACGTGGCATATATATATATATAACGATATACACATTTGATATGAAGCCTTGATAAGTGGTATATATTTATATGTATCATATACGCCACATATATGGGTTGAAATGTTGCACCACATAACTAAGTTTTTTCATACCACCCCATAAAACGCTAATGTATTATATATATATATATATATATATATATAATATATATATACGTCACTGGCTATGTTGAATAGGTATATAATTGGTTGTGTTGTGTGATGCATTGTGGAAATGATTATATCCAGTTATTAGCATTAGCAAACGAGTTTCAGTAAAACTATATCAAAAGTTAACCATGCATATTTAAGAGCATATCATTCAAGTGGGGATCATGTGCATGTGTTGAACTGAGTGAAACATGACAGAGGTAGTCACATGTTCATTGATGTCATGAATATAGGCCAAGTGTTTGTGGGGAAAATAAAATGTCCCAGGTAAACAAAGTGAAAAATGTATGTCGATTTCGCCAACTATTGAAGGTTAACAAGGAATTAAGATTATAAACTTTCATTATCATTCAAGCAGAATATGTATGGTAATTGCATCGAAAATTGGTAAAATAGAGTCGAGACGAATAATGGAAGGTGCATGTGGTGACAAAGTTAAAGTAACACAAACCAATGGACGGTAGAGAATTGGCTTAAACAAAAAGGTAAATGCATGATGATTTAAGCGTAGAACATAGCAATCATACTCGACGAATGTGGATTTGTCACAGGGCGGTAGAGGACCATTGGAGCAATGCGTGTGTGAAATGTGAAGCAGATCCGAGCAAGGAAACATAAAGTATAAGCCATTTACCCGAGCGTTAAGGTTTCGAACGCACCGAGTCTGTGACATTGACCCTGGGCTTAGCGGGGGCGGGACGAATGTGGATTTGTCACAGGGCGGTAGATGACCATTTGGAGCAATGCGTGTGTGAAATGTGAAGCAGATCCGAGCAAGACAACAGAAATTATAAGCCATTTACCCGAGCGTTTCGGGACGGAGGTACGTACGTAAGGACGCCGGTAATACAATATTATAAAAATAAAACAGAGATAATGGGGAAAACTTTGACGCAAAATCTTACAGACCGACGGAATAGGAAAACTATATACCATCGAAATACTTCTGTTGCCAGAGGTATAACCAATAGCTACAGTCAAACAACTGCTTTATCATTAAAGCGGCACAACAGTCGCCGATTTCATCAAAATTGAAAAGTATACTAATCTAGCAAAGTATACTTTGAGGGAGAAATCATTTATTTTTCCCGAAATTCATTTTTCATATAGAACTAACGACTGCATATATTTGATGATTAAAAGCATGCAGAATTATTATATGGAATTTATTACATTATCACAGCCAAAATGGCTGTGATAATGTAATAAATTAAATATAATAAACATTAATAAATTTATCCTTAAATTGAAAATTTCTCCCTCAAAGTACTCTTTGCTAGATAAGTATACTTGGCAATGTTGGTGAAATATGCTACTGGTCAATGGCATGGTGGGTTGTTATGAATGATGGAAGGGGAAGCTCATGATCTAACCCGAATATTGTGGTGAATGGGTTTAACGTCCCTACAACACTAAGACATCATACAGAGACGGGACCTCGGTTTCCGTTCTCACCCGAAAGATCAGTCGGGTGGAAATACTATGGAAGTATGTTTCATGCATAGGCTTGGTATAGAAGTCCAGTGCTTCATTCTCTAGGCCACAACCAATATCGGAGTTGTTGAGAAAATAGCTAACGCAATAACAATTTACTAGTATTTATTTATTTTTAGGCCAGGTTAATTGGGTCGAATCCCATATTTCACCTGTTGTGATAGGGGGATTTGATTCGATTCGATGGTGTTTAACGGCCTTTCAACAGGTAAGGTTATTGTAGGCCGGGTTAAAGCGATCGAATCCTATGTAAAAATATATTCAGCCCTGAAAGTCCTCACAGCACCAGAGTCACTTAGCCCAGCTCCCTAAACGTACTAGGATTAGTACTAATCTTATTACTTTTATAATGCCATGGGTATAACCGGACTCACCTCTCAAGTACCAAGCAAGGCACACTTAAAAAGGCCAAATCAGGGATATCGAAATTATGTTAAGGATGAAACCCATGATTATATTTACTTTTGCATGCTCCCAACTAACCGTCCATAATGCAGCAACAAATCCAAAATAACACTGACGTCATGACGTGCGGCTCATAACATCCGGTTTACTGCTACACTATGGACGTCACATAGGACTGCCGATACATTTTCATATTATTTTGATAAAGATCAAGTGGTCGAAAATTTAATAAAAATAATGATTTTAAAACAATGTGTATTAAGTGTGCTTCCCTTCGGAGGTTATTGGAAATTACTATAATAATTATGTTTTCATGTAAATATTCAGTTCCGATGATTTTCGGATTTTGAATTTCCCATTTATCCACACAGGTGAAACATAGGATTGAATATATATTATATATTCAGTCCTATAATTAGAATAACCTGATCTGGTACCAAGTCCTCACTCATTTAATGTAATAAAATAAGCACTAATCGTATTACTCTTATAATGGAAAACACCGGATTCAACTGGCGTACCAGAAAATCAAAAATGTACCCCGAGAGCCAAACCAGGGATATTGAGATTTCCGGTAAAGATGAACCCATTATTGAATTACCCTTTGTGTGGTCCCAACCAGTGCCACCTGCTGTCTTTGTTCGTGTGGAAAATAACAACACATGCACTAAGTGAATGTTAACAGTTTAATATAATCCAATTCTAATTGCACGCAACGTTCAACCCTTAAAGGTCGGAAATTGAACTATGTCTATTGAATTTCCCCAACCGTATCTTCATTTCTTTAAAAAAAAACATGCTTTGGCAACACCTGAGAATTATCTCCGATTTTCCTAGGTGTTGCCAAAACATGTTTTTGTCGAAAATATTTAGAAAACACTTGAGAAAACGGCAAGACATCCATTTCATCCCACCTTTAAATGGTTAACCGGATTCAGAATTTATATATGGTAATACGATATAAACTACATGTACATATTACAAGACAGAGATCGAATACACAATACATTTTTTTAGATTACAAAGTTACACAAGAATTATGTGGATTAATTTTATTTATCGGTGCTTAATGGCCTATCAACAGCTAATGTCATTTAAGTCCGGGCTATCCCACATTTAAACTGCTGCATTGGTAAAAATCCCAAAATCAGAACAGAATATTTACTACGAAAAAATATATATTCAGCCCTGAAATTTGAATAAACCGGAACCAGGTCCATACCACAATAGTCACTTGGCCCCTTCACCTAAAAGTAATATGATTAATATTAATCTTACTACTTTTATAATGGACATAACCGGATTCAACTCTAATGTAGTCAGAAAGCCGAAAATGTACCCGAGAGCAAGGATGAACCCCACCGTTAAACATACAATTTACATGCTCCCAACCAACTACATGAATCCACAGGTTGAAGTAACGGACCGAGGTCTATAAATACATCAAATATGCCCAAAGAGCATCAATAAATGAAGAAAAAAAAAGCTAAATTCTTTTTTTTACTCCCTCCATATAGACTCCATATGTTTAGCTTTTTTTATTGATGCTTTTAGGCATATTTAATGTATTTATAGACCTCGGTCCGTTACTTCAACCTGTGCATGAATCATGGTTGCAAACAAACAGGCTGTATATGCAGGCTGATCTGGGTCTATCGTTTCTTTTCTCCGCCAGCGGCCAAATTGAAGGTACATGCCCACTTAGTAGGCACAAAATGTTCTTTATATGATTTAAGTAAGTTTGTTTGTTTGTTGGGGTTTAACGGCCTATCAACAGCTAAGGTCATTTAAGGCAGAGAATAAATAGTAACGTCTGTTAGCATTTTAAGGAAACACAGTTGTCGCCCCTGATATCAGTGTGGAAATTAACTTCTGATATAAAATGTATAATAATGTAAATCAATATGTGGGGTAATGGTGAATGAATGTTTATTTTGCCAGAAAATGTCTCAGATGATGTCTCTGATATAAAGAACATTTTGTGCCTACTGAGTGGGCATGTACCTTTCAATAGAAACAGACAAACGTATAACGATTAACAAATACATGTACAAAAAAGAACCCACCTGTAAACACCACTTTACAAATTTCACTACACCATCACTGCATAGGCACTATGTCACTGAAAGGCGCGTTTCAAGACGACTGAAGGCCGTTTCATTAAACTTCATACAACTAAAATGTTTGTATGTGCAAAATTTTGAGTCTGTAAATTTCACGTAAACAATGCTTTTATGTGAAGTATTGAATTTACATTTATTGAGAAGCCTATGCGCAATAAATGTAAATCCATCAATTGAAATTTCCATACGATCCTATATTTGCAGTTACAAACATTTACAAACAAAGTTTAGTCAAACGGCCCTCTGGTCTCAGTTTCAAGCACAAAAAGCCGCAGGTTTTCGTTTTGCTTCAATATAAACTACATTATAGACCTCCCTTGAGAGTTGGAGAATTTGTATTTAACCCTTTCACCCCTAAGTAACTGGAATGGATTTTGATATGTCAATTTTGCAACCAATCCAATTGTCGCAAAATGATTTTCAGACTCGTCCATTTATGAAAAGGGTATGTTTTTTTCCCTAAAAAATATGAAAATTACTACTCGCGAGCCGGCTCAACTGAATCTACACCGTTTGCCAATACCAGTATACAGGTGTGTGGTGTTGAAAGGGTTAACAACTACTTTCACCGGCATTTCAATGGTCGAATGGTGTCATGTGATGTACCGAATGAAATCGGTGTGATGACGTTACATAAAGTTAGAATACCAGGCTATTGTCCATTGAAATCGGACTCGGCTCGGAAACAGTAGTAATTCCTGGCTTGCCACGACATTCCAACCACAGCTAGCTAGGTGATTCTAGCGTGTCTTGGATGGTCAATTATTGTTTGTATACACATGAAACACCTTTCTAAACAATGTACAAAACAATTCAAATGCGCCCGGGTGTAACACCGGGTGCATTTGAATTGTTTTGTACATTGTTTAGAAAGGTGTTTCATGTATATACAAACAATAATTGACCATCGAAGACACGCTAGAATCACCTGTGATTCCAACGTGTTTCACAGCCTTGTACATGTACAGTGGGGTCAGCGTGTGTGCACTTACACGCTGACTCCACTGTAGGCCCATGGTTTTAAAAGCCTTACAAAGCTGATTTTTTGTTGTCTGCTGTTTATTTCTAATTATCCATTTTCTCATCCAAAACATATTTTTACAACATTTGAGTATCATTTCCTTGAGTATCATTTCCAATGAAAATATGTTTTTTATTGAGACAGACAAAATACAAAACCAAAGTAGAAGATAATTTTCATTTCTCACATTCTTAGGGTCAACAGACAGCCAAACAAATAAACTGAAGTGATATATGGAGGCTCTCATATGAGTTTCTATTTCATATGCCATTTATTGAAATGAGTCGCGCACAATTTATGTAAAATTACCGATGAGTTGCTGACTAGCTTTAATACTTTTTTTTATTTGTTTGCTGTGGTTTAACGGCTAAGGCCATTAAAGGCCGGGTCAATGGGTTTAGTACTAAATCCCATATATTTCCTGTACAAATGGGGGGAAAATCCCCAAATCAGAACCAAATATTTACAATAAAACAACTATATATTCAGCCCTGAAATCAGAATAATTCTGATCTGATGCAAAGTCCTCGTCACACCAGTATAAATTGGCCCCTCCAAAAAGCAGTAGGATCAGTAGTAATCTTACTACTTGTATAATTTGCAATACATAATAGTAGCAATAGAACTTATAAACATGCCATATTATATTTTCCTGGTCTATGCAGGTACTGCATATTATCAAATGGAAAAATAATCTGATACCTGTAGTTTGTTTGTTTGTTTATTAGTGTTTAACGGCCTATCAACAGTTAAGGTCATGTAAGGCCGGGCAAACGTGTTCGATCCCATTTTAACCTGCTGCATTAGGGGGGAAAATCCCAAAATCAGAACGGAATATTTACATCGAGAACAAATATATTCAGCCCTGAAATTAGAATAACCTGACCTGGTACCAGGTCCATACCACACCAAGTCACTTGGCGCCTTCCCCTAAAATAGGATTACGAATATCGCAATACTCACATAAGGGGTATAACCAAATTCAACTGTCACATACAAAATGCCAAAGACGTATGCGAGGGCCAAACCAGGTATCCAGTCGGGATTCCGGTAAGTCTGAACCCCGATAGTTAAATTACCCATGCTCCCACCTGCCACCCACCCTAATGACGTTTAACCCTTACTAAGCTCAATTAAATGTTGTCGTCTGCTGGAAATGTTTTATTTTCAATATTTCTCGATAAAAACCTGATTTTGACAGCACATGAGAATCGTCTCCAGTGGAGACGATTCTCATGTGCTGTCAAAACCATTTTTTTGTTAAGAATTAAAGCAAAAATGAAAAACAGCAGACGGCAATTTGCGTTAACAGATAGTCAATGTTAAAGGTACATGCCCACTCAGTAGGCACAAACTTGTCTTTATATCAGAGACATCATCTGTACATGCCCACTCAGTAGGCACAAACTTGTCTTTATATCAGAGACATCATCTGTACATGACCACTCTGAGGCACAAACTTGTCTTTATATCAGAGACATCATCTGTACATGCCCACTCAGTAGGCACAAACTTGTCTTTATATCAGAGACATCATCTGTACATGCCCACTCAGTAGCACAAACTTGTCTTTATATCAGAGACATCATATGTACATGTCCACCCAGTAGACACAAACTTGTCTTTATATCAGACACATCATCTGTACATGTCCACCCAGTAGACACAAACTTGTCTTTATATCAGACACATCAACTGTACATGCCCACTCAGTAGGCACAAACTTGTCTTTATATCAGACACATTTTCTGGAAAAATAAACATTCATTCACCATTACCCCACATATTGATTGGCATTATTATACATTTTATATCAGATGTAAATTTCTGATATCAGGGGCAACAACCGTGTTTCCTTAAATGGTTAATGGAGATTAATATTTATTCTCTGTATTTATTTTTCTATGTGCAATAAGCATACTTTATAATCTGTCGTAAATATTTTTTTAGGTGACGCATTTAATTAGTACAAATACATGTAATTAAACAATATCATGCCTCATTTGCATATGGAAATAGCCTGATACCACCGCGAGTCACTATCAGTAAAATAAATATTACTAAATGATTATGTCTGTATAACGGGCACTCGTAAAGTTTAGAACTGGTGGAATATTGACACAATTATATACTTATTACTGAGTGGGCATGTACCTTTAAAACATCAATGAATCATCATCTGAAACGAACGTCTTCATTTTGTTTGTTTGCACATACTATGAATAACCTGACCAGTAGCCGATTTCATCAAAATTGCAAAGTATACTTTTCTAGCATATATACTTTTCCGGCCTTCGTCCAGTATTCCCGCGACTTTTCCAAGTTTATACCCAGATAAATTCCACAAAAATGCCATTCATTCCTATAATAAATTCATTATAATAGTTCTGCATACTTTTAATCATCAAATATATACAGTCCTTAGTTCTATATGAAATAATGCATTTCAAGAAAATAAATGATTACTCCCTCAAAGTACACTTTGCTAGATAAGTATACTTTGCAATGTTGGTGAAATCGGCTACTGTAGGACCCAATCACGAGGGCATCATTTCAAGATAATCAGTTCACCTGGTTAAATAAACATTTTCTTACATTTCACATATGATTGGTCATGAAAACAAAGCGAATCAAGCGTACAATATGGCCAAGAGTTGTGCGAATTCAGCCACACAAGAATCACTTGGCCCCTCCCAAAAGCAGTCGGATAAGTAATAATCTTACTACTTTTATAACGGGCCATAACCCAATTCAACTCCCAGGTAACAAAAGAGCCAAAGATAAAAACGTACCTGAGGGCCAAACCAGGCAAATAGTGCTACCGTTTATTTACGCCGTCTCGTTCGCCCGACCACCACCCACGCTGCCCAGTGGTGTAATTTACCGTTAGATTTCTGTAAACTACCGGCAGAAATGTAAGAAACTTGTTTAATAAACATCACATTAAACAATAAATGATCACACATGAAACATCCTCTATATATAAAAACATTAAATACAAGCAAAGCTGTCTCTCATTAATACTTTGATACTAATATGTATATATGGCCATTGTGAGTTCTAATAAAATAATAAAATGAAAAGTCATGCAGAGCATGATGTTATTAGCCGATCAAATCAGGGTTCAATATATGTCCACATTTTAGTAGTTACGGAATCTCAGGGAAAAGTGAGAGAAGTGTTGATTTCCTTCCCAACCAAATTCTCAAGAAAAAAAATTGAATTCTATTAGAAAAATTGGGGCCCCGAAAACAATATTAATAGGAAATAAAATTTGATGTAGAAAAAAAATTGATGAATTTTTTTAAAAAATTGAAGAAAAGAAAATTGATTTTTTTTAAAAAAAAATTGAAAAATATTGCTCGCTACTGGAGCCCGGATTTTTTTTAATAGTCCTATATTCATCTACATATATCTGCACAGGTCCACATATTGCCACAATATTGTCAACACAGTTTACAGAAATGTAATATAATAATAACACGGAGCTACGGTCATGATATTAGTTAGGCATGCAGAAACATATTTTTAGCAAAGGGATATCCCATTCACCAGTCCAGTCGAATACAAATCTTACTTAACAAAGTGACCATTAATTAACGTACTCAACAAAATGTACCAGTCGAATCGACGTCATGCGTATTCAGGCACATGCCCAGATTGGCCTTGATAACGTTGTCACTTGTGTATCCCTTGTTTATCGATTTAAATGGTTTAAATCGACTCGAAGCTTACGTTCAACGGCCGCACAAACTCGACAAACTTCCAATGATTTAAATACGCAGCGCGTTTAAATAGTCAATTACGTTTTTTTAATGTGCGCACTGGTCATTTAAAAAGGGGCCCATCCGTGATTTTTTGCGCGATGTCGGGCGCAAGACAATCAATAATTTGCGGCATTGACAATAATTAAGGGGGATTGCCGCAATCGCGCGTGCTGGATGCATCCCTGCATGATACGTAAACAAATCAAAGTTCGCTATGATGGGCAATTCTTCGTTTTGATTGGTGGAACATTTTGTGAATATTAAATAGCGTCAAATGACGCGCATACGCGATCCAATGGGATAAACCCGAGATGCTGGGGTTGCTAGTCGGAGGAGATTTTGAGCAGAGGTCGATTATAAATTAGCCGAATAAACACATTTTACGCGATTATACGTGGCTGAAACTTGTTCTGTTTAATAAATAAAATAAAAAGGTTTACATTAGCCCAATAATCGGCGTATGTTGGCGTATATGGCCATTAGAGCCAACTATGGACTTCAACAACAACAACTTCCGGGTTCAATCTCTTCCGGCGTTCAGCTCATTACGTATTCAAAATTGAGTTATTTGGCTATATTTAAAGTTTTAAACGGAGATAATTGCCAAAAATGCAAACTTTATCGGTTGATGCAATTTGGAAGTGATACAGCAAAATTCGCGTTCGTAGATTACCGAATAGCTGAGAAAAGGGTTGGTACAAACTTTTTCAGAATTCGATGGATGACCAATATATTAGCCGATCTATAAATAGATCGGCTAATAAATATAACAGTGTTAAAACTGATACCCCATGATCTATGATGATTTCTGACGAACACACGTCTGTCTCTATACAAAATATTTTCACCTAGATTCCATCGACATCTACTACGTCATTTGGACACCACTTGCAGCAAGCAAGCATTAATCCTTCCTACGCTGTTGAGGGAAATTGCCGTCTGCTGCTTTTCATTCTTGCTTTAATTCTTAACAAAACAAGAGTGCCGCAAGTCACAAAATACGCCCGTCGAATATGGGCCAGACAGCGAAGATGCAGAAATGTGAAGCTGTCACCAAGGCAAGAAACATGAATGAGAATTTGAAAGTCTATAGCATTATGTCTTCATCTCGTTGTGCTAAATATGTATACTAATTTAGGCAGAGATAGAAAAATAGAGTGTAAAGTAGAAATTATAGGGAATTGGATATAATAATGTAGAAAAAATGGCTAAGTTAAAAAGGTGATATTTTTGTTAAAAAATATTTTTTCGGCATAAAAACAACAAGGTGCACATCTTCAATATGTGTAGAAGACGTGTGTATAGTTTCAGAACGATCGACTGAAAGGTTTCGAAGGAGTTGTGTACACAACACAAACTCTGTACCGTATATAGAATTGTATAGAAACATGTAGAAGAAATGGCTAAGTTAAAAAGGTGATATTTTTGTTAAAAAATATTTTTTCGGCATAAAAACACCAAGGTGCACATCTTCAATATGTGTGGAAGACTTGTGTATAGTTTCAGAACGATCTACTGAACGGTTTCGGAGGAATTGTGTACACAAACTCTGTACCGTATATAGAATTGTATAGAAACATGTAGAAAAAATGGCTAACTTAAAAAGGTGATATTTTTGTTAAAAAATATGTTTTCGGCATAAAAACACCACGGTGCACATCTTCAATATGTATAGAAGACGTGTGTATAGTTTCAGATCGATCGACTGAACGGTTTCGGAGGAGTTGTGTACACGAACTATGCGCTTTTTCTTCAGCCGCCCGCCCGTCGCCCGCCGTGCGGTAAAACATAATACATACCGTATAAAAATGGTTTTGACAGCACATGAGAATCGTCTCCACTGGAGACGATTCTCATGTGCGTCTCCACTGGAGACGATTCTCATGTGCTGTCAAAACCAGGTTTTTGTCGAGAAATATTGAAAATAAAACATTTCCAGCAGACGACAACATTTAATTCAGCATAGTAAGGGTTAACATCATTGATATTTCAAACCCAAACCCCCCTTGTACTAAGTGTCTCCATTACAAAAGTAATTTATTCAAATATCAGTTTGATATACATATTTTATTTCCCGTGATGATTGCTTGTTTGTTTGTTGGGGCTTAACGGCCTATCAGCTAAGGACATTTAAGGCCGGGTCAATGGGTTTAGTACTAAATCCCATATATTACCTGTACAAGTACATGTACATGTTCAAGTACATGTACAAATGGGGGAAAATCCCAAACGCAGAACTGAATATTTACAATAATAAAACTATATATTCAGCCCTGAAATCAGAATAATACTGATCTGATGCCAGGTCCTTGCCACACCAGAATCACTTGGCCCCTCCCTAAGTCATTTGACCTTGACCTTGGGCATGTGGACCACATCAGCAGGTAATAGAATGAAAATATGGATGATGAATAAGAAGTATTGGATGTTGGAAGTAAATCGGAGTAAGTGTTGTGGCGATATAAGGTATGCAAAAACTTTAACAGAAATTTCAAAGTCATTTGACCTTGACCTTGGGCATATCGACCACATGGGCAGGCTATGGAATGAAAATATTTATGAAAAGGAATTATTGGAAGTTGGAAGTAAATTGGAGTAACAATTGTGGAGATATAAGGTATGTAAAAACTTTAACGCAGATTTTATAATAACGCATTTGGCCTTGACCTTGAATATATGGATGATGACCAATAAGCATACAAAGTTTCAAGTAAATCTGACTTACGGTTACAGAGATAGTAGGTATGTGAAAACTTTAATGCAAATTTTGACAACAAATTAACACAAACTTGTAAGTCATTTGACCTTGACCTTGGGCACAGGGGCCTCATAAGTGGGATACAGCATGAATATATGGATGATGACTAATAAGCATATGGCGGACTGACGCACGGACGGACACCCGGATGTCATTGTGATCACTTTGTCTCGCTTTCCACAAGCGGGCTCGACAAAAACTATATATTCAGCCCTGAAATCAGAATAATCCTGATCGGATGCCAGGTCCTCGCCACACCAGAATCACTTGGCCCCCTCCTAAACGCAGTAGGATCAGTAATAATCTTACTACTTTATAATGGGCAATAACCCAATTCAACTCCCAGGTAACAAAACAGTCAAAAGATAAGGGCCAAACCAGGCAAATGAAATGTCTTTATCATATATACATACACCTTTGAGAAACAAGGCGATCGCCAGCCAGTGTCTCACATGAAGGTCAAGGTCACCCCATTGCAATGACGCCGGATGGATAGCCATCAATTTGAGGAGGCTATTAATGCAGTTTGTAAATGATCCGAATATGATATATTGAGCATTTGGACGTATGTTCAAAATTATTGACATGAAGGTCAAAGTCACCAAGGTCAATGCCAAAGTCACCCGAATGACAATGGATGGATAGCCATCAATGTTAGGAAGCGATTGACGAAGTTTGGTAATGATCCGACATAACAGATCAGGAGGTATTCAACGTCAAAAATTGTTACGTCAAAACTTGTTGACACCTACTATATGCTATCGCCGCCAATGCCACTATGTCTCACATTCCACGAACAAGGGTGAGACAAAAATCAAGTATTTCATAATGGTAATTGAATCAACTCAATCTCTTGATTACTAAGCAAATATAAATAAGGATACTAATAATAACAACAAAAACATAATACGATATTCAAACAAATATACTATTTAAAACATAATAGCCAGATCTAGAATAACTGTTAAGTATATACATATGCTGGTAAAAAGTATGTCTAGTGTACAGCACATTTAAAAGAAGAGGGCCATGATGGCCCTAATTCGCTCACCTGACTCCATGAACACCAGAGGAGAATGTGACATTGAGTTCATATGTGTTTTAAAAAAATTGTGCTATTTTTAGATGGCGATGACTCTCATTTTACCAAAAGCTTCGCCCGAGGATCTTAGCTTACTATGAAGTTTGGCCAGCATCAGCCATGTGGTTCCTGAGAAAAAGATGTTCAAAATCTCGAATAAATGGACCTTTTGGTGGCCATCATGGATGACATAATCATCCGATTCCGACAAATATTGCACCAGAGCAATCGCCTCATCGATACCTTCAATTTGATATGACATGAGCATATTTGGTCAAAAATAAAATTTGACCCCACAGGCCACGCCCATTTTTCACTCCGGGGTCACCATTTTAACACCTTTGAAAGAGCATTCTACATCGATAATTCCTACCAAGTTTAGTCGAAATCCGGCTGGCGGTTCATGAGAAGAAGATTTTTTAAGAATTTGTGCTATCTTAGATTAGTGACGACCTCCGTTTTAACAAATCTGAAAAGTCTTCACCCATGGACCATAACTGTGAAGTTTGGCCACCATGGGCTAAGCGGTTCGTGTGAAGAAGAATTTTGAAATCTCTAATAAAATAACCGTTTGACCTTTCGGCGGCCATCATGGATGACATGACCATCCAATTTCGACAAAAAATGTACCAGAGCGATCGCCTATTTGATACCTTCGATTTGATATAGACATGACCATATTCGGTCAAAAATAAAATTTGACCCCACGGGCCACGCCCATATCTGACCCTGGGGTCACCATTTTAACAACTTTGAAAGAGCATTGTACATCGATCATTGTTACCAAGTTTCATCGAAATCCGGCTGGCGGTTCATGAGAAGAAGATTTTTTAAGAATTTATGCTATTTTTAGACGGCGGCCATCTTGGATTAGCGTTGACCTCCATTTTAACAAATCTGAAAAGCCTTCACCCATGACCATAATTTTTAAGTTTGGCTACCATGGGCCAAGCGGTTCATGTGAAGAAGAATTTTGAAATCTCTAATAAAAGAACGACCTTTTGACCACCATCTTGGATGACATAACCATCCGATTTCGACAAAAAATGCACCAGAGTGATCGCCTCGTTGATACCTTTGATTTGATATATGACATGACCATATTCGGTCAAAAATAAAATTTGACCCCACGGGCCACGCCCATTTTTGACCCCGGGGTCACCATTTTAACAACTTTGAAAGAACATTGTACGTCGATCATTCCTACCAAGTTTTGTCGAAATCCGGTTGGCGGTTCTTGAGAAGAAGATTTTTGAAGAATTTGTGCTATGTTTAGACGGCGGCCATCTTGGATTACGTAATTACGTCATTTTAACAATTTTGTAATCCCCCTACCTAAGGACCATGACCATAAAGTTTGGTGACTATAGGCCTAATGGTTACCGAGGAGAAGACGTTTGAAAATGTTCACTGGCGGACGGACACATTGCGGTAACAATATCTCACATGAGCTTCGTTCAGGTGAGCTAAAAATAAATATAGAGAATAAATAGTAATGTCCGTAGACATTTTAAGTAAACACGGTTATCGCTCCTGATATCAGTGTGGAAATAATTTTCCGATATAAAATGTATAATAATGCCAATAAATACGTGCGATAATGGTGAATGCATGTTTATTTTGCCAGAAAATGTCTCAGGTGATGTCTCTGATATAAAGTACATTTTGTGCCTACTGAGTGGGCATGTACCTTTAACATCCCCATATTCAGTAAAAATTTCATGAATATTCAACGCAGTTCAAAGACGTCTGTGCAGGTAAAATGTCAAAACATTCTGACGTCACTAAGTAACGTAAATTGTGTGATGTATGACATCACATGTGTGTTGGCAACGTCACATTTGTTTCTGCCAATGCTGCGCGTCTGGCTTCCAGTGGTAGTGTAAACAAAATGGCGAACAGCATTCTGGATCAGCATAGCAAAATTGGCATTAAACTTGAAGCAGAACTATCTAGTGACATCATGACAGGTTAGTTTCTTAGTTGAACAGTTAATTTAGTAAATATGACAGCTATTCCAACAGTAGGGTCTGAGGATTTTACACATTTTGACTATATTCGGAATAATTTTTTACCAAACTATCGGAATGACATAAAATTGTGCCACAGTGTAGCAATGGATTACAGTCAAAACGGCCCCAGGTCAAAATGGCCCAGATTTGGTCAAAACAGCCTCCCTAAATTGGTCAAAACGGCCCCCAGTCCAAAATAAATGGTCAAAACGGCCCATATTTGGTCAAACCGGCCCCAAAAGAAATCAGGTATAATTTTTATTTTATGTATTTATAACATTTGTTGATAGTATATAGTTTGTATAATGTAATATAATTAGGGGATAACCATGCTTTGTTTTTCGATTTGGAGCGGTATGTGGGAGGTTTTATGGTCTGTGAATCAGTTTTACGGCGACGCGTTAGCGTCGCCGTAAAACTGATGTTAGCGTCGCCGTAAAACTGATTCACAGACCATAAAACCTCCCACATACCGCTCCAAATCGAAAAACAAAGCATGGTTATCCCCATTCTAATGCACCTAGTGTGCTCCCCGCTTTCTGCAACGTCGTAGCAT
This sequence comes from Conchocele bisecta, assembly GCA_029237695.1. NCBI lineage: Eukaryota > Metazoa > Mollusca > Bivalvia > Lucinida > Thyasiridae > Conchocele > Conchocele bisecta. The sequence goes on along the minus strand of CM055270.1, from coordinate 12,765,548 downwards.
ATCACGAACAGTGATATTTTTCATTACGTCAGCAGGTTGTTGTCGTCATCGATTTATAACCGCCTCACACCAAATGAATTTAATGAAATGTAACTCCGCCGAAGAATATTCCCATTTCAAATAGAGATTAACTGGACTTTTTCTAAGACATCTATACATTCATTCAACTGTAATGTTTATTTTAACAATTGTATTGTTTTTATATGTGTAGTTGCAACAGTAATTATTTGCTTTTATTCATTTAAAAACATTTCTGCATTGGGTTCGTGTGATTTTTACAAAGGAAATGTCAACAACTTGTTGTGTCAACATGCCTAGGATTTCCCTGGATTTACGCCTAATTCAGGTGATTACCCATCTGCAATACAGTTTAGTATGTATAGTCATGTATGTGTACATTGGAATTCGTAAAGTTATAGGCTGGTACTGGCATATTCAGTTTGCATTTGAGCACTTTACTGATTAAATTCTTCTGTATTTTGGGCGGGTGGGGTAATATTTTTGGGAATTTGTTGAAGGGCCACCACACTGAACTCTGAAGTCACGTTTGTCAGTCGTTGGTCGATTCTCTTTTCCGCTTTGGGTTGTACAGGTCAATATAGCAGAATGGATAACCGAAAATGTACCGAAATTAATTTGGAAATATTTGCATTCCCCGCCGCTGGCCATTGTTTACAAAAGCGCGTAGGGTTTCATAAATCTGTCAAGTTGTAAAACACAGACCGGTAAAACGGAGATTTCATATGCTGTGATTTGTCATATTTTATAGGCTGTGATTTTAACTGACCAATCAGATGCGTGCTTTCTATTTTCGGTGCATTAGAATGAATATGAATATTCTAATGCACCGAAAATAGAAAGCACGGATCTGATTGGTCAATTGAAATCAGAGCCTATAACATATGAAAAATCACAGCATGTAAAATCTCCGTTTTACCAGTCTGTGTTTTACAACTTGACATATTTACGTAACCCTACGGGCTTTTGTAAACAATGGCCAGCGGCGGGGCTTGCAATTATTTCCAAATTAATTTCGGTACATTTTCGGTTATCCATTCTGCCTGCCATATTGACCTGTACAAACCAAAGCGGAAAAGAAAATCTAACAACGACTGAGTGACAAACGTGACTTCAGTGTGGTGGCCCTACAACAAATTCCCAAAAATATTACCCCATGCACCCGCCCAACAAGAAGAATTTAATAAAGTGCTCAAATGCAAACTCAATATGCCAGTACCAGCCTATAACTTTACGAATTCCAATGTGCACATACATGACTATACATAATAAACTGTTTTGCAGATGGGTAATCACCTGAATTAGGCGTAAATCCAGGGAAATCCTAGGCCTGTTGACACAACAAGTTGTTGACATTTCCTTTGTAAAAATCACACGAACCCAATGCAGAATTTAAATGAATAAAAGCAAATAACTGTTGCAACAACACATATAAAAACAATACAATTGTTAAAAAATGAACATTACAGTTGAATAAATGTATAGATGTCTTAGAAAAAGTCCCGTTAATCTCTATTTGAAATGGGAATATTCTTCGGCGGAGTTTCATTAAATTCATTCGGTTTGAGGCGGTTATCTATCGATGACGACAACAACCTGCTGACGTAATGAAAAATATCACTGTTCGTGATATGCTACGACCTTGCAGAAAGCGGGGAGCACACTAGGGTAGAGTAGGGTACCCTCGGACAAGGGGGTACCTTCGGACAATACTTATTTTGTTATAATAAATAAACGTCTTCTGGAACGAATGTCATTGGTCTACTCAATTAATAAAACCTAATGATAGTTGTTCTAAGCAAGATAGTTGTCATCATATATGTCTGATGTAAACTGACATACGATTGGTTAAATTCACGCTTACGTCACATTGTTGTGACATGGCGCCATTTTAAACATTCTGTCAATACATCGCACAGCCGCCTGGCACGAGAGCCGCCCGATATATGTACGTGAATTAGACCCGTTTTTGGTAGATCATCGTATCCTTGTGCATTTTGTGGTTGATTATTGATTTAGTTTGCAAAATATTATGCTTTTCATTTCTTGTCAATTTCTGTTTGCGTATAATTCAATAAATATGTCTGTCCGAAGGCACCTGCATGCAAAAACGCCTGACGGGGGTACATTCGGACAGCAGTTTTCCACATAAATTAGCAATGTGTGTTAGGAAACAAACCTGGCGCAATGTCTACTGGTCTGTTTAAATATAAAAAAAATCACTTCTCAAAATCCTGTGAGATTTTCTAAGCGCGTCAACGATTAAAATCCTACGTAGAAAACGTATGGAACAAGGCTCCTGTGATGTTCGCATCATTAATTTACGTCCCAAAACAGTTCATCCCGGTCAATTCGTACACAACGGTTTATCCTTACTTTGTCAATACTTGCTAATTCAGGAACGTTTAATATGTTTATGGCATTGTTAAAGATCCGTATTCGAACGTAATTTATTACTGCCTTCAAATTATGCCAAAATACATTTCTTACGGAAATTAATAGTTAAATATTTAAATCAATTGTACACATGTACACAATTCTTGATTTGCGTCTTTTCCAATATTGCAAAACACTGATAAAAAGTGTACCATGTAATAATAAATAAATGTTATTTGTGTCATATCTAAAGGTTGAAGCAATAAATGATAACCCCCACAATTCATACTTATGTGCGGGCCCCCATCTTTAATATTAAATAACATGACAGTCGAAAGATCCATGATAGTCGCCGAACACGACTGTCCGTCTGTCTGTTCTTAAGCCAATTTGAAAACAGTAAGCCTAATAGTAATATTTTGAAAATAAAATAAAAACTTACCTTAACCTCAGTATTAGAATAATGCCACGAATATCAAAGAACAAAAACTCTACATATCCGATTGAGCGCATGATCGAGGCGGCCGTAGAGGCAGTCAGACATGGAATGTCAATCCGGGAGGCATCGACTAACTTTGGCGTCCCAATGTCGACGCTTGGGGATCGGATTTCGGGCCGAATCGACGTGGCGACTCGACCGGGGAAATAACCCACGATACCAGAGGAGATCGAAAGGAAAATGATAAAGAAGGCCATGGATCTCTCAGAACAGGGGTTTGGTGTCTCAAAGAAAACCATTCAAGCCAGAGCAGGAAACCTCGTTAGGGCATTAAGTATTAAAAACAACTTCACAAAGGGTATCACTGGGAGGTCCTGGTGGGCAGGCCTTAAGAAACGACATCTGGACCTCACCCTCCGAAAGCCAGAGAAGCTGACAACAATAAGGGCCCGCAGTATCAATACCGTTATAGTCGGCAACTACTTTCGTGATCTGAAAGATATTGTAAAAGATTTCCCTCCAACCAGCGTGTGGAACATGGACGAGACAAGCATCAGCATGGAACACAAGCCAACGAAAATTGTTGCCAGGCGAGGTGTACGTTCTGTTCCAGGACGTACAGGTAACAGCAGAGAATCTGTTAATATGTTGCCTTGCGTCAACGCCGCTGGAGGAAAGCTGCCACCGCTGATCGTGGTAAAGGGGAAGACAGAAAAAGCATTACGCTCCTACAACACAGAAGAGGGCCCAGTCAATGCACTTTGGGGATTTCAGACAAATTCTTATATGAATGACAGTCTCGGTCTTGCATGGTTTGAAGAAGTGTTCCTCAAATACTGTGGCCCATCACGACCACAACTGCTTGTACTAGACTCCCACCACTCTCATGAGACCCTGAGCTTGCTGGAAGCAGCAAAACTTAACAATATTCATGTCCTCGCCCTGCCCCCACATTCGACCCATTATCTATGCCTCTTAGATAGAACCGTGTTTGGACCATACACGGTAAGTGTGGCAAGTACATGTCCAGTAGCACGACGGCCATGGTAAACAAAATTTCATTTCCCAAACTGATGACAGCAGCATACAACGAAGCATTTTCGAGATCGAACATTGTTGCTGGGTTTGAAGCAACAGGTATATATGAGTGGAACCCACTAGCCATACCAAAGGAAGCATTTGCTACCCTCTGATTTGTTCGACGCACACAGTCCAAAAGATAAGACGTACACAGGTCTTCCGTTGCAGTGGGTTTTAAATAAAGGCCCATCGTCTGCTACTGTCACCATGTCAGGAGAGGATGTATATATGTCTACATATGAGCATAATGGCATTGATGACAACCAGCCATGTCCCGATACAGAAATACCAACGTATTCAGGCGACCGTACTGTGTCCTCCCAAATTCCCGCAGATGTGTTACCAAACACTGTGTTTGTCTCAATTTGTTCCGAGCCAACCCTAAACCAGGTAGTGTTTGGGCCAGAAATATTAGATATTCACGGGAATAAAGTCGGTGAGTTAAATATATGTCCATCTAGCAATACAGAGGACATTGAAGCCACAGGTGGAAGACTCGGACCTATGACACCAAAAAAAATGCCTATTAAAAAAAATCCCATTACCCCACCCACTTGGTCTCGTACAGTACTATACGTTAATTCAAGGTGACTATAAATAGCGCTATTATAGAAAGAGCCCTCTTTTTTCCGGCTCGCACAAACACAATAAACATCGATTAAATGTATGAAATATGTCTCTGGCAATCGATAAAGGTATTAGGTGTGTGAACATACTCACTTCAAATCGCTGTTTCAAGTATTTATTGAGTTATTCGCGTTTTGATTACCCCATCCAAAGCGAAAGTTGCGTGTACGAAAGAATCTCACACAGAATCGAAGGCCGTCCGGCGTGGATTATCGGTCATATTTGACCAATAACTGATCGACAGCTCAAACTAAAGTGGTGCACCATGACCATATACATTAGCAACTCCAACCATACAAAGTTCGTCCAATTGTGATCATTCACCGATCTAAAAAACACCTTTTTTCTCCACTTTCATTCATGATTCACGTACTATCAGATTATGTCTTCCGCAATCCCGAAATAGGTTGAATGACGTCATACAGTTTAGATTTAGCCAATCAGAGATGTTCTTTACATAGACGCTTCCGGTTGTATTATGGAAGATGGTGCATTGACCCAGTTCCAGATAATGAACGAAATAAGACAAAAAAGTGTTTTTTAGATCGGCAAACGATCACAATTGGACGAACTTTGTATGGTTGGAGTCTCTAATGTATATGATCATGGTGTACGACTTTAGTTTGAGCTGGCGATCAGCTATCGGCCAAATATGACCGATAATCCAGCCGGACGGCCTCCGATTCTGTGTGAGATTCTTTCGTACACGCAACTTTCGCTTTGGATGGGGTAATCAAAACGCGAATAACTCAATAAATACTTGAAACAGCGATTTGAAGTGAGTATATTCACACAACTAATACCTTTATCGATTGCCAGAGACATATTTCATACATTTAATCGATGTTTATTGTGTTTGTGCGAGCCGGAAAAAAGAGGGCTCTTTCTATAATAGCGCTATTTATAGTCACCTTGAATTAACGTATAGTACTGTACGAGACCAAGTGGGTGGGGTAATGGGATTTTTTTTAATAGGCATTTTTTTGGTGTCATAGGTCCGAGTCTTCCACCTGTGATTGAAGCTGCCACAATTCTTGCCAGTATCAATGACTCCTTCACCAACGACCTACCTGAGGAATCAGAAGAATCGTGGTCGAATCTCTGGAATTCAGAACTGAATGATTTGTTTCATGTCGCGTCCCCGCAAACAGAGACGGCCGACAGCTGTAAACAACAAAAGTTGAATTGTAAAATCACATCCCATAGATTATTAACCAGCGACGTGATTTTAGACAATAAGAGATGCGAAAAAGAAACAAAAGATAAACAATTACAAGAAAAGGAGAATAGGAAAAGAAAACGAGAAGAAAGCAGGAAAATTAAATTGGAGAGCAAGAAAACCAAAATATTGAAATAAATAGAGGATATTCATATTTTTTCATCGACTATGACATATATGTTCATTGAGTGATATGAAATGTCCATATTTCTCGAGTGCCGATAGGCACGAGTGAAATATCGACATTTCACACCACGAGATGAACATATATGTCATATTAGTTGCAAAAATACGAATATTCTATTTATTATATACCTCTCCATGGAAATTAGCAGTTTTTAGACTGTGTACGGTAATGAATGTGTATTTGCAGCCTATTTGCGCTGTTTTCTTTCTAAATACAGAATATGAATATAGATAGCGGAAGTAGCCGTATTTTCACCGGAAGTTGTTTATTTCATCGACCAGAACATATGACATTTATTTACATCGTATAACTATGTATTTCATGGGTAGGTATATAATAAAATGCATTATACCAACATTTGTATATGACGGAACTATATATGTATCAAAAGTGCGTAAAATGTCACTTCATATCTGCGCAGGTTGTGTCAAATACTTATTATTCAACATACATGTAATACCTTTGTGTTCATATTTCTCGATTACATGTGATGCGTAACGTATTTACTCTAAATATTCGGACACCATAACCAATTAATGTTTAACAACTGTCTTAACATTTAAGCCGGTTGATTCTTCTAGCCGGTGATGTATCCAAAACAATCTAGTAGAATAGCAAACATCACTGACCCTGATTGGAGAAGGCTAATCTGAGTCTACACTTTTTGTTTTTTTTTGTCCGAATATTTAGAGTTATTACGGTAATGGCAACATTGGCCCAAATGAGGTTTTTACCAGAGTAGCCCCGAATAAGCTACCACACTCATACAGTCTGAAAGTGATCTCTTTAGCTGTTGATAGGCCGTTAAACACCAATACTCAATCAATCATTATTCGTTATAAGCACCATGACCATTTCATTGACTGAATAGCGAAAGTGTAGTCCCTGATCAGACTGCGCCGATGCCCAGGCTGATCTGAGCTACACTATTTGCAACCGCATTTGGGAATATTTTGTCACGCCGCATCGTCATATATTGGCATTAAGATGACAGTTCCATATACGCTTGTTACCAGAGTTCCTTAACCTTATATGTAAGATGTCAACCAACATTATGTCCATCCTGCAGCGGAGGGAAACAACGGCGCACGATCTCACAAAACGGTGGTTTGTTGAACATCACCTACTGCATATGTTACAGCATGAATGGATGTTTGATAGTGACTTAATGGTTCACGTGTATTTGCTATTGAGACGTCTTGTAAATACATTCAGTTGTGTCTGCAACCAAACATACGACATCATCGCTAGGTGGGACGAGGCTGGAAATGAGGTGACCAGTCTTGTGATTCTTGCAAACGCCATAGCTCGGGAAGTTAGTGCTCCAGGCATCGATGCTTTGGTGGTAATGTGCGAGGAAGTAGTTATGGCCTCGAATTAAACTACGTTCATCAATAATTATTTTATTTATTCACGTAAGATGCTTTTAAATAAAGTAACCGAGTAACTTAATGTACATTTTGTATGCGTGTGCATCTTTTATGGTATACCCACAATCTCTAACAATTGCTATTCCATGTATGTACATACGCATGCCTGCCCTCGGTTTAACAATACCCATTGTCATCCTCACTTGGGTGAAAACTATACGTCATAGGCAAGAATCTGAGAAAACCCGGTCTATTAATGCCTTTGCAACCAGTGTAGATCGACCTGTATCAGCTACATCCTGTATTGTATCTGCACAAGGAAATCTGTCTACTCTGTTCGCGAACCTGTCACATTCATATAGACAGGTACGCCATTCAAGTTGCATGTAAAGAAATAAACACAGTTATTTGATCATTGGATTTCGTTCAATCGTTGAACACAACTACAAGACAAATACTCGTACTTCTGTAACAGGGTGTAATTGTATCCCATCATGTGTGTCACAGACCGTACCAGAATAGCGAAGTTAACAATGACACAAACGCCACCTAGAACTGGCTTAAGAGCTACTAAACGCATCAATGACAGCATTGATAGAAGCTTGGGGAATTAGACAAAGCAAAACAATCCCGACAGGCGGGAATTAAAATTAGACACTTTTACCATTTGTATAATTTCCCTGTTTCCCCTCCTCACCCCACCCCCCACCCTCTCCGTCCCCCAATGGCGGGGTAAACATTGATAAGTGCGGAAGTATAAACAAAAGACAACGTCTGGCGATCCTTGAAAATCGCTGAACACGACTATTATTATGTGTTTTCCATTGTGTCCTGGAGGTTCTTATAGTTCCAATATATAAAAATGATATAAAAATGCCTCAATCTCTCCAAATTCAGATCACCATTACGACAGCTTGAATAGCCAATATATTTCTGCAGAACATGCTAGTTTTAGATATTCAATATTCCAACTGGCTTGCGAGATGCATGCCTTTAAACTTTTGGAATAGTTTGTAAAATGCTGTGTCCCATTCACGTCAATGGTGACGTTGCCCAAAAAAGGCGATGTCAAAAAATACGTAAATTTAAATACATGTATCTAGCAAACTGGGCGAGATAATAAATATTCAAGACTATCACATTCTTCCCAAATCTATTGGGTATTCATAAGAATTATTTCATTACAATTGGTTCGGTATGTACTGAGCAGCTAGCATGCATGATTGAAACCAAATTTGGAAATACGTGTAAGTCTATGGGATTTTAATTTGCGGGAAATGTCTTATGTCCACTAACTGTACACTGGATATGAAAGCATCATGGAAGAACACGTGGAGCCACCATCTAGGAGTACCACATGTACTAGTCACTATTATTATATATAATTATAAATACAACAATTTGATTGGCTGAAACCAGGTCACATGCGTCTAAAATCGGGTGAATAGTTTTGACTATTGGACCTCTTTTCAATAATTCCAGTTCATTGCGGTTTTAAGCCGGTCAATAGTGCAATCATCGAATTCAGTCACCTGAGCGCTTTCAATTGATTCACTGAATGGAGATTCAATCGTTTCGCGATGCAGATGACGCATGCGCAGACCCGCCGAGTGCGCGTGTAAACAAAGGTTGAGTCAATATAGGAAACGGATCCTACGGATCCTACGGATCCTACTGCAGAATGGGATATCGATTGTACACATACATATGTCGTAAATGGAAATGCATTAAGATAGGAAATTTAGGGAAATATCGATATAAAAATAGAACTTTCGCTAGTGAATTGATTGATATTTTAGTCAGTTTGATACATAAAAAACGATACGGCCCTGTCACATTATTTAATGTCGTAAACTCTGAATATGATGTCGATTGGACACTCAAAATATGAATACATAGTCACATTTTGCTCTTAATTCTAGGCAATACCGTACAGTATAGGATGTTGGTAGTCAGAATAGGAAACCGATTTTGCCCATGAAGTATAGCAAATACTTGGGTAAAATTGGCATCCTATATTGACACTCGATGCTGGGTAGTCAGAATATGAAACCGATTTTGCCCATCACCAACAAATTGGCTTAGCCTAGACACAGATCAGCCTTCATATATTGACTCAACCGCTGCTGGATAGTCAGAATAGGAAAGCGATATTGCACATGAAGTCAGAATAGGAATCCGATTTTGCCCATGAAATATACAAGAACGTAATGCCATTGTATGGGTAAAATCGGGATCCCATATTGACGCTCGATGCTGGTTAGTCAGAATAGGAATCAGATTTTGTCCATGAAATATACCAGAACGTAATGCCATTGTATGGGTAAAATCGGGATCCCATATTGACGCTGGCCGCTGGATAGTCAGAATAGGAAACCGATATTGCCCATGAAGTCAGAATAGGAATCCTATTTTGCCCATGAAATATACAAGAACGTAATGCCATTGTATGGGTAAAATCGGGATCCCATATTGACGCTCGATGCTGGGTAGTCAGAATAGGAATCCGATTTTGACCATGAAATATACCAGAATGTAATGCCAATGTATGGGTAAAATCGGGATCCCATATTGACGCTCGATGAGTAGTCAGAACAGGAATCCGATTTTTAACATGAAATATACCAGAACGTAATGCCATTGTATGGGTGAAAACGGGATCCCATATTGACGCTGGATAATGGTTAGTCAGAATAGGAATCCGATTTTGACCATGAAATATACAAGAACGTAATGCCCTTGTATGGGTGAAAACGGGATCCCATATTGACGCTGGATGCTGGTTAGTCAGAATAGGAAACCGATATTGCCCATGAAGTCAGAATAGGAATCCGATTTTGCCCATGAAATATACAAGAACGTAATGCCATTGTATGGGTAAAATTGGGATCCCATATTGACGCTAGCTGCTGGATAGTCAGAATAGGACACCGATATTGCCCATGAAGTCAGAATAGGAATCCTATTTTGCACATGAAATATACAAGAACATAATGCCATTGTATGGGTAAAATCGGGATCCCATATTGACGCTCGATGCTGGGTAGTCAGAATAGGAATCCGATTTTGACCATGAAATATACCAGAACGTAATGCCAGTGTATGGGTAAAATCGGGATCCCATATTGACGCTCGCTGCTGGATAGTCAGAATAGGAAACCGATATTGCCCATGAAGTCAGAATAGGAATGCGATTTTGCCCATGAAATATACAAGAACGTAATGCCCTTGTATGGGTAAAATCGGGATCCCATATTGACGCTCGATGCTGGGTAGTCAGAATAGGAATCCGATTTTGACCATGAAATATACAAGAACGTAATGCCCTTGTATGGGTGAAAACGGGATCCCATATTGACGCTGGATGCTGGTTAGTCAGAATAGGAAACCTATATTGCCCATGAAGTCAGAATAGGAATCCGATTTTGCCCATGAAGCATACCAGAACGTAATGCCATTGTATGGGTAAAATCGGGATCCCATATTGACGCTCGATGCTGGTTAGTCAGAATAGGAAACCGATATTGCCCATGAAGTCAGAATAGGAATCCGATTTTGCCCATGAAGCATACCAGAACGTAATGCCATTGTATGGGTAAAATCGGGATCCCATATTGACGGTCTATGTTGGGTAGTTAGAATAGGAATCCGATTTTGCCCATGAAGTATACCAGAACGTAATGCCATTGTATGGGTAAAATCGGGATCCCATATTGCCGATGAAGTCAGAATAGGAAACCGATTTTGGCCATGAAGTATACTCGGTATCCCATTAGGCATATTGACGCTCGATGCTGGGTAGTCAGAATAGGAAACAGATTTTGCCCAGGAAGTCAGAATAGGAATCCGATTTTGCCCATGAAGTGTACGAGAACGTAATGTCATTGTATGGGTAAAATCGGGATCCCATATTGACGCTCTATGTTGGGTAGTCAGAATAGGAATCCGATTTTGCACATGAAGTATACCAGAACGTAATGCCATTGTATGGTTAAAATCGGGATCCCATATTGACGCTTGATGCTGGTTAGTCAGAATAGTAAACCGATATTGCCCATGAAGTCAGAATAGGAATCCGATTTTGCCCATGAAGCATACCAGAACGTAATGCCATTGCATGGGTAAAATCGGGATCCCATATTGGCGCTCTATGTTGGGTAGTCAGAATAGGAATCCGATTTTGCCCATGAAGTATACCAGAACGTAATGCCATTGCATGGGTAAAATCGGGATCCCATATTGACGCTCGATGCTGGTTAGTCAGAATAGGAAACCGATATTGCCCATGAAGTCAGAATAGGAATCCGATTTTGCCCATGAAGCATACAAGAACGTAATGCCATTGTATGGGTAAAATCGGGATCCCATATTGACGCTCTATGTTGGGTAGTCAGAATAGGAATCCGATTTTGCCCATGAAGTATACCAGAACGTAATGCCATTGTATGGGTAAAATCGGGATCCCATATTGACGCTCGATGCTGGTTAGTCAGAATAGGAAACCGATATTGCCCATGAAGTCAGAATAGGAATCCGATTTTGCCCATGAAGCATACCAGAACGTAATGCCATTGTATGGGTAAAATCGGGATCCCATATTGACGCTCTATGTTGGGTAGTCAGAATAGGAATCCGATTTTGCCCATGAAGTATAGCAGAACGTAATGCCATTGTATGGGTAAAATCAGGATCCCATATTGACGCTCGATGCTGGTTAGTCAGAATAGGAAACCGATATTGCCCATGAAGTCAGAATAGGAATCCGATTTTGCCCATGAAGCATACCAGAACGTAATGCCATTGTATGGGTAAAATCGGGATCCCATATTGACGCTCTATGTTGGGTAGTCAGAATAGGAATCCGATTTTGCCCATGAAGTATACCAGAACGTAATGCCATTGTATGGGTAAAATCGGGATCTCATATTGACGCTCGATGCTGGTTAGTCAGAATAGGAAACCGATATTGCCCATGAAGTCAGAATAGGAATCCGATTTTGCCCTTTTGCCCATGAAGCATACCAGAACGTAATGCCATTGTATGGGTAAAATCGGGATCCCATATTGACGCTCTATGATGGGTAGTCAGAATAGGAATCCGATTTTGCCCATGAAGTATACCAGAACGTAATGCCATTGTATGGGTAAAATCGGGATCCCATATTGACGCTCGATGCTGGTTAGTCAGAATAGGAAACCGATATTGCCCATGAAGTTAGAATAGGAATGCGATTTTGCCCATGAAGCATACCAGAACGTAATGCCATTGTATGGGTAAAATCGGGATCCCATATTGACGCTCTATGTTGGGTAGTCAGAATAGGAATCCGATTTTGCCCATGAAGTATACCAGAACGTAATGCCATTGTATGGGTAAAATCGGGATCCCATATTGACGCTCGATGCTGGTTAGTCAGAATAGGAAACCGATATTGCCCATGAAGTCAGAATAGGAATCCGATTTTGCCCATGAAGTATACCAGAACGTAATGCCATTGTATGGGTAAAATCGGGATCCCATATTGACGCTCTATGTTGGGTAGTCAGAATAGGAATCCGATTTTGCCCATGAAGTATACCAGAACGTAATGCCATTGCATGGGTAAAATCGGGATCCCATATTGACGCTCGATGCTGGTTAGTCAGAATAGGAAACCGATATTGCCGATGAAGTCAGAATAGGAAACCGATTTTGGCCATGAAGTATACTCGGGATCCCATTAGGCATATTGACGCTCGATGCTGGGTAGTCAGAATAGGAAACCGATTTTGCCCAGGAAGTCAGAATAGGAATCCGATTTTGCCCATGAAGTGTACGAGAACGTAATGTCATTGTATGGGTAAAATCGGGATCCCATATTGACGCTCTATGTTGGGTAGTCAGAATAGGAATCCGATTTTGCCCATGAAGTATACCAGAACGTAATGCCATTGTATGGGTAAAATTGGGATCCCATATTGACGCTCTATGTTGGGTAGTCAGAATAGGAATCCGATTTTGCTCATGAAATATACCAGAACGTAATGCCATTGTATGGGTAAAATCGGGATCCCATATTGACGCTCGATGCTGGTTAGTCAGAATAGGAAACCGATATTGCCCATGAAGTCAGAATAGGAATCCGATTTTGCCCATGAAGTATACCAGAACGTAATGCCATTGTATGGGTAAAATCGGGATCCCATATTGACGCTCGATGCTGGTTAGTCAGAATAGGAAACCGATATTGCCCATGAAGTCAGAATAGGAATCCGATTTTGCCCATGAAGTATACCAGAACGTAATGCCATTGTATGGGTAAAATCGGGATGGGATCCCATATTGACGCTCTATGTTGGGTAGTCAGAATAGGAATCCGATTTTGCCCATGAAGTATACCAGAACGTAATGCCATTGCATGGGTAAAATCGGGATCCCATATTGACGCTCGATGCTGGTTAGTCAGAATAGGAAACCGATATTGCCGATGAAGTCAGAATAGGAAACCGATTTTGGCCATGAAGTATACTCGGGATCCCATTAGGCATATTGACGCTCGATGCTGGGTAGTCAGAATAGGAAACCGATTTTGCCCAGGAAGTCAGAATAGGAATCCGATTTTGCCCATGAAGTGTACGAGAACGTAATGTCATTGTATGGGTAAAATCGGGATCCCATATTGACGCTCTATGTTGGGTAGTCAGAATAGGAATCCGATTTTGCCCATGAAGTATACCAGAACGTAATGCCATTGTATGGGTAAAATTTTGGGATCCCATATTGACGCTCTATGTTGGGTAGTCAGAATAGGAATCCGATTTTGCTATGAAATATACCAGAACGTAATGCCATTGTATGGGTAAAATCGGGATCCCATATTGACGCTCGATGCTGGTTAGTCAGAATAGGAAACCGATATTGCCCATGAAGTCAGAATAGGAATCCGATTTTGCCCATGAAGCATACCAGAACGTAATGCCATTGTATGGGTAAAATCGGGATCCCATATTGACGCTCTATGTTGGGTAGTCAGAATAGGAATCCGATTTTGCCCATGAAGTATACCAGAACGTAATGCCATTGCATGGGTAAAATCGGGATCCCATATTGACGCTCGATGCTGGTTAGTCAGAATAGGAAACCGATATTGCCCATGAAGTCAGAATAGGAAACCGATTTTGGCCATGAAGTATACTCGGGATCCCATTAGGCATATTGACGCTCGATGCTGGGTAGTCAGAATAGGAAACCGATTTTGCCCAGGAAGTCAGAATAGGAATCCGATTTTGCCCATTAAATATACAAGAACTTAATGCCATTGTATGGGTAAATCGGGATCCCATATTGACGCTCGATGCTGGTTAGTCAGAATAGGAAACCGATATTGCCCATGAAGTCAGAATAGGAAACCGATTTTGGCCATGAAGTATACTCGGGATCCCATTAGGCATATTGACGCTCGATGCTGGGTAGTCAGAATAGGAAACCGATTTTGCCCAGGAAGTCAGAATAGGAATCCGATTTTGCCCATTAAATATACAAGAACTTAATGCCATTGTATGGGTAAAATTGGCATCCTATATTGACGCTCGATGTTGGGTAGTCAGAATAGGAAACCGATATTGCCCATGAAGACGGAATAGGAATCCGATTTTGACCATTAAATATACAAGAATGTAATGCCATTGTATGGGTAAAATCGGGATCACATATTGACGCTCGATATTGTGTAGTCCGAATAGGAAAGCGTTCTGATGACCCACCGCCCTCCGTTTGCCCCAATGTTAAGGTCATATACATAGTATGTTCATAAACTTAATGTTCTGGTAAATTTGTTACAACTTCTGTTTTTTTACAGTGAAAACCTTGATATATCATAGATGCATTTGTCTCGTGACCCTCTATCATGATGTAGCAAATCCATGACCCACTACCCACCCCTTACCCAGAAGGTCACACATTTTGTGCCTTTAAAAACTTAATGTTGGGGTAAATTTCTTACAAATTCTGTTACTTTAAAGGGAACACCTTGATTTTACATTTCTGTATTTGGCTGGCGACCCCGTCATGCCGTAGCAAATCCACGACTGACCCTCAAGGTCATTCATAAACTTAACCTTGGGGTAAAACTTCTGTTTCTTTACAGGGAACACCTTCATATTTCACACATGCATTCGGCTAACAAATCCACGCAAATTAGAAAACACAACCATTAGTATTTCTTGAAACTAGAAAAAGTGAGCAGGGGCTCACATATACCCCCAGCCGCCTGGACCAAACAAAAACAACTTTGATGCAAATGGTACGGATGGAAGTACGCACAGACGCACGGAATTAAGAAAACTATATACCCCTCGACATACTTCGTATGCTGGGTGTATAAATATGTGTTACACATATTTCTAGTTCAGTGCAAACATTTTGGACAAATGACTTCCTTCCACAGCGTAGCCCGGCATTTTGCAGGTCTAAACGTACCCTTGCAAATTGCTGGGGTGTATTAGCTAATACAATGTTTGTGTAATGGCCACTAAATGGGAGTGAGTGAGTGAGTGAATAGGGTTTAACGTCCGCTTTTCTGACATAGAGGTACAAGCCTCAGGGAGTCTACACGCAGACGGGTCAACGGGGTCGTGTCCCGTATCCACCTGTCCGAGGGGGGTAAATCCCAACTTCAGAACTCAATATTTACAATCGAAATATATATTCAGTCCTGAAATTAGAACAACCTGATCTGGTGCCAGGCCCTCGCCACACCAGCATCATTTATCTCATCCCCTAAAAGTAATAGGATTAGCGCTAATCTTACTTTTATATATGGGGCATAGCCTGGCTCAACTCTCACATACAAGAAAGCCAAAAAATGTACATGAGGGCCAAATCCGGTATAGTGGGTTCCGGAAAGTATGAACCCAATCGTTAAGCCAGTTTAGTCGCCTTTTACGACAAGCAATGGCTACTGCAGCACTATTCTGAGGATACTATTCTGATGATCAGTTGATCCCGCCCTGGTGCCTGCATGGGGCCCTAAATGGGAGAAAATCACAATTTCAACACTGAATTATTAAAATAAATTTTATTGCATAAAATTATATTCAGAGCTGAAACTATACAAATCTTGATCTTGAATGTGTTGTTTATTGCGACATATAAAATGTTAGGCATGATTAAAGTGTGTGATTTTATCCTTTATTTTATCCCTTTATCTGTATTTTCTGATCATGAAAAATGTGCACCACATTGAGCATAAATATCAATACAATGTATTCAGTGATTTCAGGCATATTTTACATCATTTTTTTTCTACAGTCATGTAACAGCGATGTTGCCATTTGAGAGCATGCTGTTATTGACAACAGCATGGAGACATAATTTAATCAATCAATCAATCAACAACAGTTACTTCAGGCGACACAACATTAAAATAATCATAACATGGGTAATAGGAATTTTACATGTAAAATGACGGTGAGCATGTATACATATTTAATGATAAAATGCACACTTTAATTCTGAGAACATTTTTTATGCCAGCCAAAGAAACAACAGTATTCATGAAAGTACTTAAGTTTTTTTTTTTAATTTTTACTACAAAGTGCCATAAATAAACATTCTGATATATGAAAGTGAATACTAGCTGACTGCAAATGCATACTCATACACTACAATTTGTACTGTATATATCAGCATACATTTACACTAAAAGTTCAGTCATGAGATAAACGACCTTTAATGAGAGATTGTATGTATTATTCTTACAATGTCTTGGGAATAACCTGCCATGTTACATGTAGGTGATTGTTACTGAAGCAAATTCTTGAGACAGACTCACATAATAACTATCAGCTAGTATATTATACTGGACAGTCATTCCAATGACTCCAACTGAAAATTTATCTTCTAATAATAGAATGTTATCTCATGAATGAGCCATATTATAATAACTAGAAAATGTCACTGTATACTAACATACAGTGCATCAGTGAGGCACCCATCATGCTTCTTAATAATCAATATAGATCGGTATCAGGCTACGTAAGTGAGCTTTATGATCAGGAGCAACACTGGTCATAAATATTGTCAGCCCCATTTCTCGAGTCACAGCCACATTTTAGTCAGCAACTACAGGATTAATGTTGATACAAGTAAAGAAAGTGAGCAGGGGCTCACCGTATACCCCCGGCCGCCGCCTGGACGTTGGACATGAAGGCCGCACGGGTGTGGTATGCAATGAAAATATGGATGATGATAAGGATGTATATGAAGTTCGAAGTCAATCCGACTTTATATTAAAGAGATAATGGGTATCCAAAAACATTAACATGGGACAGATGGACGGACAGATAAACAGACGGACGGACGGAATTACGTAAAACTATGACCCCTCGATATACTAAGTATACCGTAATAACCATAAATATTTGTGCATCATTTATTTTGGGAAAAACATACAAATATATGCTCTCCCTACAACATTGAGCTATAGCAGTACTGGTTTCATCACAATAACAATGTAGTTGGATGCAATTTGCTTTGATCCTATGTTGTCCGTGAGATAGGTCTAAGGCAGGTTGAGGTTAATATGCGCCTAAAAGCAAGTGTTTGTTACATACATTACGCATTGTGCATTACATTCTGAGGCGATTGCTTGCTCTAATTCTCACAGACGGACGGACGGACGGACGGACAGACAGACGGACGGTCCAAACACTATATGCCACCTGTTTCTTCTAAACCCAGTGGCATAAAAAAACATGTTTATTTTACACGACTTATATGGCATGTAACAGAAAGGTAGCGTACCGTAATACTTACGACCATATAGCCTGCCCAGTTCCACCTTCTTTGCAGCACCTGTAAGGAATTTTTTCTATAAATTGTGCAATAAACATGATAATCAAATTAGCTCTATCAATCTATCTAAACTAAAAATGTTTCTATATTGATACAATGTACATCTAATAAGTCGCAGCAAAATTCTGCACACGTTCCAAATATGTTCAAACATAAGAATATACCAAATTGAAAGATTTAGCATATAAATAGATTACACTGTAGCTTCTGGAAAATAATATTGATTGATTGATGGAATAGGGTTTTTTATACCGCAACCATTGCTCCATCTAGCATAATAAAGGGGGTTGAATGGCGGCAAATGTTAAAATCGAAATCGCTGTCAGTTCAGCTGAATTTTGTCCATTTTTACACTATATGTGATGTAACCAACGACATGGATATGTCCATTATGATTGTAGTGTTTCTTATGACAACTGTATAGTGTAAAACAAGCCTTTTTATTTTTGAAGTCATCGTAAATAAATCAGAGATTTAATCAGATACAATACCGAAGCTATACCTAGCGTGGACGTCGCCATTTTGCTTTGAATGACATTGTAAGATTTGTGACGTATGGCGAGGGGATGACGTCACGCACGTACAACAATTAAGTTTAGTATGGGTATAAATTAAATACATGATTAGTGCCGTCGAATATAAAATATATTCGGTTTCGCCCCGACAACTTTATAGGGGCTCGCTAAAGCTCGCACCAATAAAGCTGTCTAAGGCTCAACCGAATATATTTTATATTCGACGGCACTAACCATGTATTTAATATATATCTGCCTATCTGACAGCATCGTGTACATGCCGACGGGTCAACGGTGCTGAATCCCTTATTCACCCCGGAATTAAACAAAAATTACAAGCTATATTTTTTTTTAAAATGCAAATTCCGATATTATGCACACTTATGGTATATTTCAGCATAGTATGTAGTGTTCATTAGAATGGTAAAATAAACAGCAAATTACTTAGTTCGATTCAGTGCTGTGTCGCATTCAATAGTCATTTGTCAAGCACTTGTGTCAGCTCTGTGTTGGCCGTATCATATGATGTACCCGTAGCTGACTGGAAGATGGCAGCAAGGCCTTCTCTTACCATTACTTCAGCAACATATATCGCAGCAAGGCTAGAAACTAAACAGAAATGCTACACATGTTTCATGAAATCTAAATTCATTAGAATTCATACCCAACTAGAAAATGTGGTCTGTCGACACCCTTAGGGACCCAGTGGCAGCCATTCAATAAATAAACAGACAGACAGACAGACGGACATATCAGTAGTGAGGGTTGTCGTTTCTATATGGAAGCATGTATAGTTATCCAGGGAATGCATGTATGTGAAATATGAAGGTATTAACTGAAGGGTAACAGAAATGATAGTTGATTTCAGAAACTGTTAAAACAAGAATTCCGCGGAATCAAATGTCTATATTCATCTACATATCATAGTAAGGGTATGTATGAAGTTTGATGACTGTAGCTGATAAGGTGTTGAAGTAATGACAGTAACACGAAAACTTCACATTGAATGATGACGCCGCCGACGACTCCTGAAAAGCAAAACATATGTCTCGCTTTCCGCTTATAGGGCACCGCAGATCTCTCTGCGTGGCCCTAATAACAGTTAAAGGTACATGCCCAGTCAGTAAGCACAAACATTTCTTTATAGAAATTAAATAAGTGTAGAATTGTGTCTCTATTCCACCAGTTCTAAAAATTACAATAATATTTTCGACAGATCATTGCACATCAAAAAATAAATTCAGAGAATTAACAGTAATGTCCGTTAACATTTTAAGGCAACACGGTCATCGTCCCTGATATCAGTGTGAAAATTTTTGTGTAAATAAAATGTATAATAATGCCAATCAATACGTGGGGTAATGAAGAATGACATTTTCTTTTGCCAGAAAATGTGATATGTACAGAATATACAAAAGTATCTGTATCACTATATCATAACCTACTGCGTGGGCATGCACCTTTAAACCAGATAAATATATAAATCTGAACAAAAAACAAGTTATTTACTGTATGTCCTGAACGAAGCAACTTTCCAGTAACTTGTCCCTCAAGCCTATTATGGTGCCACGCCTGTAGTATGCTCGCCTTTGAATGAAAAAGAAAGTGTGATTGTTACATGAGCAGATAACAACAGAAATTTGGAAGTAAATGATTCATATCAGTTTTTGCATGTAAATATTGGGGTTGGACAAAAGTTGAGAATTTCAGAACGAGCTATATAAATAAAGCTATCACTAATCATGATGAATACACCACACATGCCGCCTTGACACATACATGTTGTCTTTTTGGAAGCTGTTTTGATACTGCAAAGAAAATCTGTCTAGTTGTAAGAACCTTTGAGATAAAGACCTTGAGCACATCTAGGCTTGCTAACATTTATTTAACATTTATTTAACTCTTTGCATGTTGGCCAATATAATGGCTATAAATAGTTAAAAACAAATCTAGCAGACGACAATTCATAGATGTAATTTCTTTTTGTATTGCTCCATGAAAGCTCCTGAAAATATGTCATTAAATTTCATTAAAAATGCATTTTTTTTTTCAAGAAAAAGTGGACTGACCAAGCCGTCTCGTTGAATGTAAAAAAAATGCGTCTATCGAACGCGGATGCCACCGGCGGCATATTGTAGAAAGAGTTTTACCTGTATTCATATTTGAACAGTTGTTTTCTTATGTAGAATTTGGTACACTCGATAGCCTAAAACACAAAGGAAATACAATGAATGTTATTAGTAAGGAAAATATATTGAGATTTTCACATAAATGCATATCACATAACTGACAATGAATAACTATGAAATTGTATAATTGTGATAATAGTATGTGTTTGCTGCACATATAACCACTATTTTATGGTAAACTGGAAAATACTGTTATGATGGTAATCATTACAGAAACTCATTATCTGCCTGATAATTTTTCACATTTGTAGCCAGCGTCCCTAATTGTGTGATAGTAACAGTTCGAGGAGTAAATAGCATCAAAATAAACAAACAGATTGAAAATAAGAAACTCGACACATAATGCAGAAAATTGTCTCTAACTCACGACCATCATTTTTATATCGTAAATTTGGTCTCATTTTCGCGAATACTTTTGTTATGGCGCTGTAGACGATCAGTCAGTCTCCGTCAGAAACTACACCAATATCACGCTACAATGTTTACATAATCATGCCTAATCAGTTTGGAACGTATTGAGTTGCCTTCTGTAATTCTTCTTGATCAAATTTTGGAAAGGCTTACAAATCATTCAATTTCACAAGTCTCAGAGTTAGTGGGTGTTGCACGGCCAGGAATGTTCACACGGTTACATTGAAACAACTTTGACCTTGTAACTAAACACTGCAAAGCCATATCCAGTCATTGTAGCTCGAGCACCTTTTCTGAAACAGTTGTGGCTACTCATCCATGTTTTTTTTCTGAAACATAAAGAGCAAGATGCCAAAGTGCTGGAGAACAATATAAAATCTCCAGACACTGTTATGCTGGCCTTAGAGATGTGTGACATTGACCTTTTACCTGCGTACGTGGTCAATGAAAACCTTCAACTGTGACCTTCACCTTGGACGTAGGTGCGTAGTTATTGATCGCGACACACCTTGTGCCAAGCCATTTGATAATCCATGCATCGGTGTAGAAGATATAGAGCGGAAGGGAATTTCAATAGGTTTGACCTTTGACCTTCAACTGTGACATTGACCTTGGACGTAGGTGCGTGGTTAATGGTCACGACACACCTTCTCATCATGAGAAACATTTGTGCCAAGCCATTTGATAATGCATGCATGGGTGTAGAAGATATAGAGCGGAAGGGAATTTCCAACAGACCGACCGACAGACAGACAAGCTGACTCCTATATACCCCCTCAAACTTTGTTTGTGGGGGTATAATTACAATTTACTTCAACTTACCTCATAATAGCTTTACATCGCAGATCATATTGTTCCTTTAACATATTTTTTTCGAGAGAGAAAATGGATGGACAGAGTTCATTTACAAAGAGTGGTAATGAGGTATGCTGATGAGTGACGCCTGTGAGAAAGAGTGGTGGATTGTCAGGAAAATCCAACCTTTGGTCGGATTCGAACTTACAATCCTCAGTATAGAAGGCCAACATTTTCGCCACTGCACTCCCTCCCACCAGACACTGATTTATACATTGTCTTGTTATTGTGAGAAAATGATGCAGAAACATACCGGTTTGATTCATCAAAAGCCACGATTGACTCAACCCTCTTAATTGCTGCCCTCATCTACAAAGGAAACAACATTGATGAACGATTATTCACATTGCACCATACATATATTTTACTAGATGGCTGCGGCCTGTATGTCGCGCCTTTGGGCGAGGCATGGACACTAACAAATATAGTATAATGAAAAACTTTAACCAAAAAAACTTTAACCGGACACACGGACGGACGGACGGACGGACGGGACGGACGGACGGACGGACGTTCTTACATTAGGGTACTTATGTGGCTTATCACATGTTAAATATTAGCCACATAAAACGATTTTTAGCCACATAAAACAATGTTTTAGGTGGCTAATTGTAACCAACCCTATCCTTTACTAAGTCCATAACCCTGTGGGGCTAGCCACATAAGTACCCTAATGTGTGCCCGGACGGACGGACGGACGGACGGACGTTCTTACAGTACTATACTTATGTGGCTTATCACATGTTAAATATTAGCCACATAAAAGGATTTTTTAGGTGGCTAATTGTAACCAACCCTATCCTTTACCAAGTCCATAACCCTGTGAGGCTAGCCACATAAGTACCCTAATGTGTGCCCGGACGGACGACGGACGGACGGACCGTCGGATGGACGTACGCCAAAGTGCCGACTATATCGCACTTTCCGCAAGCGGGTGTGACAAAAAATTAGTTGAAATGTGTGCGTGTGTAAGTGCATGTTTTATTTAGCGAGGTGCTTTACCTACCCACCAAAAGATTTTCAGTCATAACAAGAAATGAAACACTACTATGCCATTTGCATACAATTTGTGATTATTTACATAACAAGAGGGCCATGATGGCCCTAATTCGCTCACCTGATTCCATGAACACCAGAGGAGAATGTGACATTGAGTTCATGTGTTTTAAAAAAATTGTGCTATTTTTAGATGGCGGTCATCTTGGATTAAGCGATGACTCTCATTTTACAAAATCTGAAAATGCTTCACCCAGCATCGGCCATGTGGTTCCTGAGAAAAAGACGTTAACAATCTTGAATAAATGGACCTTTTGGTGGCCATCATGGATGACATAATCATCCGATTCCGACAAATATTGCACCAGAGTGATCGCCTCATTGATACCTTCAATTTGATATATGACATGACCATATTCAGTCAAAAATAAAATTTGACCCCACGGGCCACCCCCATTTTTGACGTCGGGGTCACCATTTTAACAACTTTCAAAGAGCAATGTACATCGATCATTCCTACCAAGTTTCGTCGAAATCCGGCTAGCGGTTCCTGAGAAGAAGATTTTTTAAGAATTTATGCTATTTTTAGACGGCGGCCATCTTGGATTACCGATGACCTCCATTTTAACAAATCTGAAAAGGCTTCACACATGGACCATAACTTTTAAGTTTGGCTACCATGGGCCAAGTGGTTTATGTGAAGAAGAATTTTGAAATCTTTAATAAAAGAACGACCTTTTGACCTTTCGGCGGCCATCTTGGATGACATAACAATCCGATTTCGACAGAAAATGCACCAGAGTGATCGCCTCATTTATACCTTCAATTTGATATATGACATGACCATATTCGGTCAAAAATAAAATTTGACCCAATTTGACCCCACGGGCCATGCCCATTTTTGACCCCGGGGTCACCATTTTAACAACTTTGAAAGAGCAATGTACATCGATCATTCCTACCAAGTTTCGTCGAAATCCGGCTAGCGGTTCATGAGAAGAAGATTTTTTAAGAATTTATGCTATTTTTAGACGGCGGCCATCTTGGATTAGCGATGACCTCTATTTTAACAAATCTGAAAAGGCTTCACCCATGGACCATAACTTTTAAGTTTGGCTACCATGGGCCAAGCAGTTCATGTGAAGAAGAATTTTGAAATCTCTAATAAAAGAACAACCTTTTGACCTTTCGGCGGCCATCTTGGATGACATAACAATCAGATTTCGACAAAAAATGCACCAGAGTGATCGCCTCATTGATACCTTCAATTTGATATATGACATGACCATATTCGGTCAAAAATAAAATTTGACCCCAATTTGACCCCACGGGCCACGCCCATTTTTAACCCCAGGGTCACCATTTTAACAACATTGAAAGAGCAATGTACATCGATCATTCCTACCAAGTTTTGTCGAAATCCAGTTGACAGTTCTTGAGAAGAAGATTTTTTAAGAATTTGTGCTATTTTTAGACGGCGGCCATCTTGGATTACGTAATGACGTCATTTTAACAATTTTGTAATCCCCCTACCTAAGGACCATGACCATGAAGTTTGGTGACCATAGGCCCAATGCTTACCGAGGAGAAGACGTTTGAAAATGTTCACGGACGACGACGGACGACGACGGACGACGGACACATTGCGGTAACAATAGCTCACATGAGCTTCGCTCAGGTGAGCTAAAAAAACTTTCTGAAACTTTCTGAAAATGTTCTATACTCACATGTTTGCAAACAGTTTCTGCAGTAATAAAAAAACTTCCCTCCACATCACCGTCTTCCTTATCATCGGCGTCCTTTAACAGTAAATGTTTATAAACAACCACACCTGGTATCAGCATCAATTCAATGAGAGACAGTAATGATGCAGTGGTTACGTTGCTTTATCTGTATAATATGTTGCTTATCAATCCAAAACTAAACAAGTTACAGTGCTGCATCTATTTTTGCCTGCAACATTACTGATGTTATTGGCACGGTGGCAATATCTGACTTTCCAGCACAGATACTATCATCTTTCAACACCCATTGATCATACACATAAGATGCATGTTGCTTGACAAATAAGATACATATTGTCCACTGATTTCATTTCAGACTTTTGACTTACGTCCAAGATTGTATTTAATGTTTTCTCCCAATTTCTAATGTGATTATTTTATATGTGTACATGACCTTTTCTTGTAAGATACGCACGGACTATTTTGATTAAGATTGCACATGGATATCTGGTGATATATTACTACAACGTTCTATATTGTTGATATGTGCTATACAATGCAATTATTTGTTTCATTAACAAAGGCGTCGCAAATGTTACGGATGGACAGACGCACGGACGGAAGGACGCACGGAATTACGAAAACTATATACCCCTCGACATACTTCGTATGCCGGGGTATAATAAAGATCCAGACCTTTGAACAATGTATCCAGGTAAATACAAGACATATGAAAGTTCATACCCTACTGTACTGTACTCACATTCAAAACACTTGATACAACAAACTCACTTCTCTCTTCTGATGACTGCAACATATTCAGAACAATGACAATAACTGTTGATTGTGTCCAGTGGTGTGTGTCAGAGACAGTCAAAATAGTCATAATTTTGACATTCAATAGTCGTAACTGTTAAAAAAGTAAGGAGAATACCAGAAATGTGGCCTATCGACATACGAATGCCCTCGCCGGCTGCCAAAGTTAATAAAAGCCTCACCGAAACATGTAAGACCAATGTACGACATGTTCACAAGTATGAATTGTAAATTTGCATCATGTGTAGAAATATTAAAGTAATGCATAAAGCCATCGAGAAGTAGAATTCAGAAACTAGCACTTATGCACAATAGTATTCCATGTACAAGCTTGAGTAAAAAGCTTAACCAAGGTCGAGTAAAAACCTTAACCAAGGGGAATTAACTAAGTAATTCAAGGTTAAATGTAGGTCAAGGTCAAATATAGGTCAGGGGTTGTTGATGTACATCACTAGGAGATGAAGTTGTCCAAGTATGGTTGGTGTAGGGCCAGAAGTATTCCATCTACAAGCTTGACTAAAAACCTTAACCAAGGGGAATTAAGTAAGTATTTCAAGAGGAAATGTAGGTGAAGGTCAAATATAGATCAGGGGTTGTTGATGTACATTACTAGGAGACGAAGTTGTCCAAGTATGGTGGGTGTAGGGCCAATAGTATTCCATATAGAAGGTTGACTAAAAACCTTAACCAAAAGGAATTAAGTAAGTAATTGAAGAGGAAATGTAGGTCAAGGTCAAATATAGATCAGAGGTTATTGATGTACATCCCTATGAGAAAAGGTTGTCGAAGTATGGTGTCTGGATGCACAATAGTATTCAATGTACAAGCTTGACAAAAAACCTTAACCAAGGTTGACTAAAAACCTTAACCAAGGGGAATTAACCAAGTAATTCAAGAGGAAATGTAGGTCAAGGTCAAATATAGATGAGGGGTTATTGATGTACATCACTAGGATATAGGATAGGTTGTGCAAGTATGGTGGGTAAAGGGCCAGTAGTATTCCATATACAAGGTTGACTAAAAACCTTAACTAAGGCATGACGGTGACGCCGACGCCGGGGTGACAACATAAGCTCTACTTATTCTTCGAATAGTTGAGCTAAAAACGAAAAACTTTAACCAAAAAATTTTAACCAGACACACAAAGTAATTTGACCTTGACATTGGGCACAGGGGCCGCACGGGTGGGGGTAGAATGAAAATATGGATGATGATAAACATGATTTCACGATGGCCGCAATCAATAATGCAATCAGTAATGCCATTTTGAAGGAGTTTTGTCATTAAAAACTGTTAGGGCAGGATATAAAGGTGGGCATATTACAGTTTCTAACATCTATAGCTACAGCAGTACAGCATAAACCAATATCGTTTTGGCCGTCATATTGGATTCAAAATGCACACCAAATAGGATAATAATTTTGTGAGACAGAAATTAGATTAGTTGACGACAATGACCTTTAGGTGGGGTAACATAATATTTCTTGCAAGATAAATTAACAAGGGCTGATGTTAAAATATAAATAAACATTTCAATGATACAAGCAGTCATTACACACAACTAGAAAAAGTGAACAGGGGCTCACGTATACCCCCGGTCGCCGCCTGGACAGACAAATAAAAACTTTGACTCAAATGGTACGGACGGACAGACAGACGCACGTTCTTACAGTACTACGGTATACTTATGTGGCTTATCACATGTTAAATATTAGCCACATAAAAGGATTTTTAGCCACATAAAAGGAATTTTTAGGTGGCTAATTGTAACCAACCCTAACCTTTACCAAGTCCATAACCCTGTGGGGCTAGCCACATAAGTACCCTAATGTGTGCCCGGACGGACACACGCACGGACGGAATTCTGAAAACTATATAACCCTCGACATACTTCTTAGGCCGGGGGTATAATTATACGTACCCAACACTTCATAATCTACATTGAAGTATGGTGATGCTCTGTATTTTGACGACAGACGATCCCAGTGCACTACATTTGCCTCTGTTATTGCACGAAATAAATGCTTGCACGGCAGAATGTAGTGTCGGAAATCTGGACAGGAACATCCTGGAAAAGACTCACCGTCTCCAGTCCAAACTTGGTATGTGTTGACGCAAAATATACCCTCACCAATGTGTATGACTTCCCTGAAAATTTGTTTACATATACAAATGTTGATATATTAAAGCACTAAAAGCGTAATAATATGTTCATGTGTTTATACAACAAGTCCACAATTTGTGCGTCTGATTTGACAATTGTTTTAAAGCTATATGACGAGGTGGCTTTTACAGTTTTTACATCTCACCTACTTTTTGGAGACCAGCCATCGAGGCTTCAAGTTACTTACACGTGATTGATTGATTGATTGGTTGATTGATTGAATAGGGGTTCGCTTATCTGACAGCGAGGTCTATAGGCAGACTGGTGAACGGGGTCAAATCCTGTATTCACCTATGGAGGGGATAAATCCCAAAATCAGAACCGAATATTTACAACAAAAATATCTATTCAGCCCTGAAATTAGAACAACCTGATCTGGTGTCAGGTCCTCACTAGACCAGAATAAATTAGGGTTTGTGCTAATCTTACTACTTTTACATTTTACATGGAGTATACCCTGACTCAACTTTCACATGCAAGAAAGCCAAACAATGTACACAAGAGCCAAATCCGGTAGAATGGGTTCCAGAAAGTATGAAACCAATCGTTAAATCACTTTAGTTGCCTCTTACGACAAGCAATGGCTACTGCAGCACAAGTCTATATGGATTCAGAGACATCTCTGCATTCGATACTGCACCCAGTGCCTACACATCTCGTCATTTTAAATTTTTTTTTATTTGTGTTGTACTCGAATAACTAATGGCCGTTATTTATACATACTTGCAGTCTTTGGACAACTCTATCCGCTTAATACAATGCTCAATGAAAGCTGGTGGCCGTTGTTTCAGGAGCTCTGGAACATTGTCATGGTACGCCTTCAGTGTGCTAAGAACATAAAATAAACAATTTAGTTAGAAAACATTATCAAGATTGAGAAATCATTGAGTGTGCAGATCCTGTGTGAAAGAGCATAAGTTGCAATCATAGCATGATGATCATACAAAAATGGATACTTGAATGTTTTGTCTTACTTACTATTTACTTATATGCACATGTAGGTGACATTATGTAATTGGACCAGACATTCACACAAAAGCAGTTTGATAGTTAACAAAATCTTTGTCTCATAATAACTAGAAAATGGCATTGTAGCATGTTCTATGACTGAAATACTTTCAAGAATACATACAGAAAATATTTCTCACACATCTTCTATTTATGTTATTCATATGTATCCCAAGCTACCTCGGACAGACTGACCGACCGACAAACCGATTGACATAATTCCCGTAACATGTACTCAAGAAAAATCTTGTGTTGCGTCAGTATAATAAGGAGTTGCAGCGTTATACTAATATCACAATATAGTTCACAGCTATTAAGCCTATTTCACTTTATGATAAACTGATTCACAAAGATTTCAGATATCTTACCATTTATGTTTATCTGGTAGGAACTTTTTAACAAGAGTTCCAACCATCTTAGTTAGCGTCCTGACGGTCTTCCCATTCAAGTAGTTTCTCTTCAGGCTGCTATTTAGGCCCTCTATACCATTGTTAGTATGGATCCCTACGGTAATTTCACCAGACCTGTAGCACTGTGCCCACTTCTGAATAGATAGAGGACAAAGAATACTTTAAATGATGTATGAAACAAGAAACGAGGCAAATCAACAAAGGCCGGGTTTCCTTCAAGGCATAGACAATTAGATTACAGATAGTTGTGAAAGCAAGATGTTTGAAGGTGGTACATGTAAAATAAGAGAACCATATCTAAATACGAAAACATAACATTGAAAATGGCTAAGTTGATTACGCGAAAAAATAGATCAAGGACTCACTAATGTCACATGGTGGGCACATATTGGTTATACAATTGTGCAAGTATGGTGGTTCTAGGTGGTACAGTAAGTGAGAATAAGATCTAAACACAACAACTTAAAGGCCCAAGAAAATGGCGATATGTTTAGTCACGTGATTAGACGCATTAAATTTTGAATGAATAATCATATTACTATAAAACAAGGCAAAGCCACAAAGGACGGTTTATTTTCAAGCCATACACACTTGGATAACAGATAATTATACCCACTTTTCGTAAATGGGTATATGGTTTTCGTCACAGGTGTCACTTTGCAAATTTGCATTGTATTTATGTATGTAGTTTTAAACAATCATAGCCAGAGCTTGATAGTCAGGATATATTTTTTTAATAACAAAAGGTAGATACTGAACATGATGTTCAATTTGGATCAGACCACTGGTCATGGATTATCTCCCCCTTTTACAGTTATAATTCACTTAGTTTTGTAAGAAATAAACTAAACATGTGGCCTATCGTCATCAAACCTTTGCATATCTCTCTTTCTGCTTTGTGTGTTTGTCCTTGCCATGGTGACAGTGCAGAATTTTCTTGCCAAGGCAAATGTACGGCTCTATGAAAACATATAATCAACATATCATGAATATTTGGATGAGCAATATTAAGTATACCTTCTTGCGACCGGAACAAAGCTTTATAAAAGTTACAAAAATTGTCATTGTCAAATGGACTAGCAGTGTTTTTTTTATCACCCAAATATATTCAGAACCACCCCCACCAAATAGTATATTTTTTTCAACTAGTTCAGACAGGTCAACAAATTCTCCTGAATGGAGGTCCACGCTCCTCTGGGCTGGGGGATGTCACATTTTTGTATCCCTCAAATATTTTCAATTTTGTCAAAAGGGGATCTCGATTTTACCCGGGTGCAACAAATTTGTCTTGACGGACCTCGTACTTGGAAGGGAATGTCCATGATCATTTCCTTCCAAATGCTTTCTCTTTTAGCAAATATAGCAGAACGTTATGACATTTTACCTGCACAAACGTTTGTATCACTAAAGAAAGTTAAGAAATAGTATTTTATTAACGAATGGGAGACACTTAAAAATTCACGGGCCACATGGTTTTTTGCCGAGGTCAGTCAAATGACATTACCATAATGTCTAGGTCCCGGGTCGTTTCGCCCATAATCCCGTTCGCACCCCGGGTCGTTTCGCCCATATTCCCGTTCGCCCCGGGTCGTTTCGCCCCTACATATAATGTATAGAAATATTGTAATACATTAACAAATATAATTCAGTGACAAAGAAATATGTAGGTAACACATTAGTATTACTCAGATACAGTATATATCTTGTCACGTTAGCCACGATTTCATATAAATTGAAAGTATTATATGAAATCGTGTTACCAGCTGGCACCACATGGAGGTGTGACATGTATGATGCACATACAATAAGCATAAACTTATCATACATATTGTATTATATAATTATTGTAATGGCATCATTCATAAGCCAGCCAAAAAGTATTGGCCCTGAAAAGGGCTGTTGAAGATCCGACTAGACAAATAGTACCATTCAGCAGACGATTCATCACTGCGACGGCGCGGCGGTGGCGGGTACTGTTGGACGGTAAAGATGGGAGCATCGGCGGAGAAAGGACGTGGTTGAGATGGAGTTTTCCATGTACTGGATCCATGCCTCCTGTAGTATCGAGTCAAACCGTGACGAGCCTGTCCGTACGTCTCGCTCGGTGTTGACACGTATCTTCAGGGCGGCGAAGGGTCGCCGGCAGGAACGGGAGGGCCAACAGCTGACTGAAATATTGATTAGCAGATTTTTAGTGAGGTTCCATTGTACATACTAGTGGTGTTTTCTTTACATGTTTTATACTAGTTGCTAGAACCTCTCAAAACTGGCCATCATAAGGGTGACGTTACTCGACGTAGTATATTTATACATTGTGCACAGATTTAATGATCGTGGGAACCTCACTAAAATGGTCCAATGCATACTGGCATACTAATTCAATGGTATAATGGTTTGAACCCACAACCTCCGGATTGGAAGTCAGGTGTTATAACCCCGTGTTACATTGTGCACAGATTTAACGAGAACAATATTGAACGTGGGAACCTCACTAAAATGGTCCACTGCATACTGGCTTACTAATTCAAGTTACCTGACGAACTGGTGCGTCGTCTTTCGCTCCCGGTAAATTGAGACCAGACCATACTCCTCCTGCACGTGCCGCCACACTGCTTGAGTCCAATGGAACACGCAACCCTTCGTCGCCGTGACGTCAGGAAAGACGTCGGAAATCGCCTGCCAAGCAGCTGCAAAACATGACCATATGAGTTTCCATCATGATGATACAGTTAATTCTCAAATTAACCACAATACCACAATGGAGCGAACAGACAACTTATGTATTTATTTCAAAATATCTTTCTCGAAAGCCAGCGGGAACTGCTTCCG
Organism: Conchocele bisecta; assembly: GCA_029237695.1. Lineage (NCBI taxonomy): Eukaryota > Metazoa > Mollusca > Bivalvia > Lucinida > Thyasiridae > Conchocele > Conchocele bisecta. Next base: position 12,733,481 of record CM055270.1, on the reverse strand, counting down.
CACACCGTCTATCTGCGCGAAAGCGTGGACGGACGCCAGCTGAGTGAAGGGGTCACCGACGATCTGTTCAATTAATTCACGTAATGACATAATGGGCACAACATAGTCAGGTAAAAATACATATAAACGTCGACAACACATATATGTCGAATAGTGAAGATCCTGATCACAAAACTAATGAATATGTAACTGTATTATTATTATTATTATTGCTTTTTATTACCGTGGCAGAGACCGTGTATTATTATTATTAGTATTGCTTTTTATTAGTTTACCGAAATCTTCAGAGTTCAGGTAAAAATACATATATTTGTTTTATATGACATGTACCTTAAACGTCCCGTCGATGAACCAACGCTTGGCCTGTCTGAGTAGCCCCAGCTGAAACTGTGTCGCGAACACGAGGTGGCGCTGTTCGTCTTCCTGGATGTCAGCGACCAGGAACTCGTCTGCATGGATGAAGTCGACGTTCAGCTGAAATTGTCAGTTACAGGGTCGCTAATTGGAATGCTTTTCGAATACTCAGGGGTCGGATAAAGCCGTTTTCACTGTATATTAAATATTAATTTATTATGAAAATCACTATTATTACACGTTATTACACGTTAGCTTTATTGTATTGGCATTTATTTTCTTAACTGTATTATACATACTTAATTGCTTAGATGTTACCTGAAAGTCCAGCGACGTCGGCGACGTCGGTCGCATACTGGATCGAAACATTTGATGATTCAAAGTATGCAGAATTATTATACTGAATTTATTACATTATTACAGCCAAAATGACTGTGATAATGTAATAAATTCAGTATAATAACAAGAAACGAGGCAAAGCCACGAAGGCCAGGTTTTTTCCAAGCATAGAAACTTGGATAACATAATTATACCCACTTTTTGTAAACTAGATGGCCGTGGCCTGCATGTCGCGCCTTGGGGCGAGGCATGGACACTAACAAAATAGATATAGTAGATGGAAAAACTTTAACCAAAAAACTTTAACCGGACACACGGACGAACGGACGGACGTATGCCAAAATGCCGACGATATCGCGCTTTCCGCAAGCAGGTGTGACAATGATGATAAACACCCATGTGAAGTATCAAGGTATTGGGTGAAGCAGTTGCAGAGATATAGTACACGAAAAAACTTTAACAAAAAAATTCAAAGTAATTTGAACTCGACATAGGGCACAGGATCGTGCTTTCCGCAAGCAGGTGCGACAATGATGATAAACACCCATGTGAAGTATCAAGGTATTGGGTGAAGCAGTTGCAGAGATATAGTACACGAAAATACTTTAACAAAAAAATTAAAAGTAATTTGACCTTGACATTGAGCACAGGATCGCGCTTTCCGCGAGCAGGTGCGACAATGATGATAAACACCCATGTGAAGTATCAAGGTATTGGGTGAAGCAGTTGCAGAGATATAGTACACAAAAAAACTTTAACAAAATAATTCAAAGTAATTTGACCTTGACATTGGGCACAGGATCGCGCTTTCCGCAAGCAGGTGCGACAATGATGATAAACACCCATGTGAAGTATCAAGGTATTGGGTGAAGCAGTTGCAGAGATATAGTACACGAAAAAACTTTAACAAAAAAATTCAAAGTAATTTGACCTTGACATTGGGCACAGGATCGCGCTTTCCGCAAGCAGGTGCGACAATGATGATAAACACCCATGTGAAGTGTCAAGGTATTGGGTGAAGTAATTTGACCTTGACATTGGGCACAGGGGCCGCACGGTTGGGGGTTAGAACGAAAATATGGATGATGATAAACAACCTTGTGAAGTTTCAAGGTAATGGGCGAAGCAGTTGCAGAGATATAGTATAACGAAAAAGTTTTAACCAAAAAACTTTAACCAGACGTACGTTAAAAAGTTAACGTTGAAAATGGCTAAGTCAATTACGTAGAAATAATAGGTGAAGGTAAAAAAATGGTCACATGTTGGATAGTTGTATGTGGTAGGCACCCCTTGGTTATGAAGCTGTGAAAGTTTGGTGGTCCTAGGTGGTACAGTACCAAAGAAACTTAAACACGAAAACTTAACATTGTAAACGCGAAAACTTAACATTGAAAATGGCTAAGTCGACTGCGCGGAAAAAATGGGTGAAGTTAACAAAAAAAGTAACATGTTGGATAGTGATATGTGGTGGGTACCCCTTGATTATGAAGCTGTGAAAGTTTGGTGGTCCTAGGTGGTACAGTACCAAAGAAATGGACTTAACACGAAAACAAAATTAATATTTGTAAACGCGAAAAACTTAAAAAAAAATTGAAAATGGCTAAGTCGACTACGCGGAAAAAATGGGTGAAGTTAAAAAAAAAGCAACATGTTGGATAGTGATATGTGGTGGGCACCCCTTGATTATGAAGCTGTGAAAGTTTGGTGGTCCTAGGTGGTACAGTAACAAAGAAATGGACTCAAACACGAAAACTTAACATTGATTGTGGACGACGCCCGCCCGCCGCCCGCCGGGCTTTCGCCAATCCAATAGCCTGGATAAAAACATGGCTAAAAATTAAGAAAAAATTGAAAATTTCTCCCTGAAAGTATACTTTGTTAGATAAGTATACTTTGCAATTTTGATGAAATCGGCTACAGATATACGACCGACAGCCTGGTCAATGTCTACATTGTTTACATTAATTAACTTTTTGAGTGATTAACTTAAATTGGTTGCACGATTTGTGGAATTTACCTTTACATCGTACGAGTAGCCGTCTGACGAAACGAGGATTCGGCCGCCACGCTTACTGCCCTTCTCGTGGAACTCGTACTGAACGGGGACATCTGGCAGTATCGTGTCGTCGATGACGCCGTCGTCCACGTGAGATCTGAAATAAACCGTTAAGTTGGGAAAAAAACACGACAATCGTCAT